>JABUQX010093518.1:5000-18282 GCA_015478945.1 Trachelipus rathkii | reverse complement strand
GGTCAGATATTATCAGCTGTTTATATTTTATACTTGTAATATTTAGACAGCAGCATAGACTATCCATAATCTAATGAAATATTTTGAAATTTTAACAATCAAAATAGAAATAAACAGTCAGATTGATCTAATAAGAATATTAATTTTTACAACTCGAAAGAGAGAGAGAGAAATCAAATATTTTAAATCCAGTTCTTTTCTAAATATATTTAATTTGAAATATACAATGAAGCGACTGAAATAATTAAGAGGAAGAGCAAAAATTATTCTGTCTTACTTTATATAAATGAATTAAGCACTAAATTTGGTATTTAAAATAAAGAAGAACTACTACAAGTGATCTGGCCGCCTAGTATTTAGACGGGCTTCGACGCGTGGTCAGGGAGTTATGAACTATTGAATAATTATCTTCGCAGGCTTTGGAGCTATGGGAAACCCCTTCTGCCCTATTCCACTCTTCAAGCATGTGAACGGGTCTTCGTTCGAGAAGTATTAAAAAAAAAAAAATTACGATTCGAAATAATAACAATCCATCCATGCGGACACTGGTGTTTAAATATATCTATATATATATATATAATATAATATATATTATATTATATATATATATATATATATATATTATATATATATATATATAATATATATATAATATATATATATATATAATATATATATATAATATATATATAATATATATATATATTAATATATAATGGGTTGGCTCGTAGTCACGTGAGCTTTCTTGTGTGAAGCCCGATTCTTGATGAGGGCAAAGATTCCCTTTCTTGAAAGCAGTGCGAAAAAACATCTGCGTGTGGCGTGGCATCCACTCGTATCTGAAAGGCAAGTGCGCCATCCCTCATACACGAATTAACCTCACGAGAGCTTCGGCCGCGCCTTACACCGTAAGTTGAACGCAAACAATTAATTAAGTGGTAGTACAAAAAAGTTTTCGCTTTTATTGGACTTGCACCCATTATAATTGATCTGAAAAAAAATAAAGAGAGAAAATTTACCACAGAACTTCACAATACACACCATTCCAGTGATTATAGTTCCGGCATAATTTATAACATAATACATAGTTCGAATAACGACCACAATATCAATGCCAATACTCGGGCAAACAAACTCTCACGACTTACGAGCCAACCTTATATATTATTATATATATATATATATTATAATATATATATATATATATATTATAGATATATATATATATATATTTAATATATATTAATATTATATATGATATATATAGTATATATATAATATTATATATATATATACTGTATATTATAATGTCTATTTCTTCAGTCAAATTATAAAGCGTGAGAGCTCGGCTTCTCCGAAATAGCCAGAGGGGGGTGCATAAAAATATTTAAGAGACATATACACTGACACACTCGTGAACTTAATTTTTTTACACAGTTGTTTTTTTTTTTCCTTACCTAGGAATCTAATAAACTACGTGTTATCTTTTAAAAAAATTTTAAATAAACATTTAGTGAAAATTAACCATATTTCGTGATAAAAAAATATTATTAAATTTCAATACCTGAATTTAGTCTTTTCCATCTCTTATTGTAAATACTATATAATAAATAATAATTTTGAAAACAAACAATAATTTAAAAAATTAAAAAAATCCTAAAGGTATTCGTAAAAATGCTTTTGAACAAAAAATAATAATTAATAATAATAAAATAATAATAAAAATAATAATATATTAATAATAGTACTAAGAATAATTTCAACCGTCAATACTCTATTATCAGTAACAACTAACAATAACAATAAAACAATAACAATAACATAACAATATTACTCATAATAAATAATTAATCAATAATACTAATATTCAAATTTTGATAAAAAAAAAAAAATCATAAATATTAATTTTCAATATCAATATATAATAAAATAATAAAAAGGAAGTAAAATGCATTTTCGAGTTCTAAAACTAAAATTTTTTCCGTGTCTCAAACCGGTTGTTTTCTAATTTAAAACGATAACAAACTAATAGCGCCACGCTGGAAAACCCGAGCCTATAAATTATAGAGAAAGGGTGAGCGAGGAAAAAATGGAAAAAAAGCCAAACGGTCCCGCAAAAGCATATAGACTAAGTTATCCAGAACAGTCCAAGCATAGGGGTCTGAATTAAGAAAAGCAGGGCCTAAAAAATTTATTCTGGTTGAGTGGTTTAGAAGACAGAAATAGTAGAAGAAAGGAGAGAATATTATGGAGTGAGAGGAGATGAATAACGATAGAATGAAAGAGAGTAAGAAGAGGAGTCGAAGAAAGATAGAGAGAAAGAATGAAGAGCTTAGCAGTTGATAGAGTATAATAATGAAAATGACCCCCTAAATTCTCCTTCTCCAAGGGCATTACTATGTGGTATACTTCCTCGTACATTGTGTCATTTACTTCACACAGATTGCGAAAAGACACCCTTCGAAATCAATGACAACTTAGTATATATATAATGCATATGAAATATTCAAGCCTATCAAGACACCAAACTACTCTATTAGAAAGCAGATAAATAACTTATATACTTCCAAAAAACTCGATGAGAAAAGAGACATCTAAGAATATTTAAATGATAGAAGGAATAATTTGGAATAATTTAAAATGTAGAAAAGATATGCATATTGTATTACAGAAATATTGATATTCCAAAAAATTAAAATGATCATTGAAGACTGAAATTATTTTCAACGACAGAGATCAAATTTCAAAATCAGAGCCGAGTTTCCCAGCACCCCCATAGCAGTAAGATTGCTGTGTATGATTAAGAGGAATAGGCCCTTCAAACTGAAAGGAGTCGCAAGTGAATGAACTTTAAACTCACCCTAGAGAAATATGAAATGACAAAAGGAAGATTGTTAATGAATAGTTAAGATAAAATGGATTATTAGGGATAGGGCAGAACATGAAACACCATATAAATATAGGTTTTTAAGTATATACACGAATGTGTGGCACAACAGACGACCCCGAATAAGGAAACAACAGAATCAATTAATAAAATATCATTACAGTATTCCGGAATAGTCAAGTTAAAAAATCAATACTCTGGCACAACTCTATTCGAATACTTTACCAATCATGTATCTAGCCCACGGTCAAAATAAGATCCCAAAAATTGTGCAACCTAAAGCCATAAGAGTATAATTATAATACCTCATAAAAGAGTAGAAAAGAGATCAAGCTAGTTATTAGAGAGTCCTTCAAATCTCAATACTGTTATGATCATTGAGATAAAATTAGAAGAACTGTATCCAAATCTTCTCACGCTAAGATAATAGATTATCTCAACATAAACTCTTAGAGATATATAAAGAATGGAGGTTTTAAGACTCATTAGTATATACGAGGTATAATAGTAAGGGTTAGAGGGTCTCCTCTTTGCACATTATTAAATAATGCTCAAAGTTATATATTTACACTAAAGTGAAATTGTTATAAGAACTAGCCGAAGTACAAACGTGATAAGATAGATAGTTACAAGGCAGGAGTACTAGATTTGTAGAAGATAAACCTAATTATATATATAGTATTTAACCACGTGAAGGTAAATATCCATATAACGTAACCGCCTATTCTTTGTTAATAGGTACTACATGGTTAAGCATAATTAATAATAACATCTTAAAGAAATTAAACGAAATCACTATAATAAATGTATTATTATTATAGAGATGATATTGAGCGAGAGCTGAATTATTGAGTTTAACAAAGGTAAAAAATAAGCTCCAAGACCCGATAATCGTATGTAATAAAGTGAATTGTAGAGGCAAAGGCAACAAAGCAGCGGGGAATAAAATTTTGAAAACAAATACCAAAGAATAAAAGACAATGAGTAAAGGATAAGTGACGAACATTTTGAAATCATTTGTGTATCAAACATGACCCAAAAACACTTGGGCATTTCTGAGGAGAGTTTATTGCATCACACACACACACACACACACACACACACAACACACACCCCCAACATATAAGAGATAATTATATGACTATATATATATATAGATATATTATTATATATACTAGTAGTATATATATAGTATATATATATGATATATATTTATATATATAATATTAAACCTCCCTATATATAGTATAATATATTATATAAAATCATAATTATATATCTAATATACGGGTATATATCTATTATATAGTCTAGTATATATATAATAATTAGTATATATAAGAAATAAAATATAATACTACTGATCATATATATATATAGTATATGATATTTATATAATATAATATATATATTATATATATATATATTATACTATATATTATATTCTCTTTAGAATATATGTATATTAATTTTCTTTTATATATATATATTAGTACTTGTATATTCTTCTTTATAATAGTACATCAATTTTTCATCTTAATTATTAAACAACTCTTCTAGTGTCATCACCTTGTCTCCTTTGACACATTTCGTGATTTTGAGCGCTCATCACTTGTGTGTTTTACAATAACACAACTTATATTTCGTCTTGTCTTTTCTCCTTCTTCTTCTCACTCTTTATTCCATGTTATCGACATGTTGTGATGCTCTCGTGGCCAAGGTATAAAAATTTAGTTTGGTGTTACATAGTGTATAATTTGTTTCATTTTTTATGGTCATTTCTATTTTGACTTTTAATTAAGTGTGTTTTTATATTAGATAAATATCTCTTATTTATTGTTTATAGATTAGACACTGATGATGAATCTCTAATGAATTACGAGGAACTTCGCGTAAACTTAGCACGTAATAGTAAAACGATTATCTCTCTTTGTTGTCTCTTATGAACGTGTACTCTTCATTTACGAAAGTTGCTTGTTTCCTAGAAACAAATCTCTCTGCTGCTTCTCTCTTTCTTCTTCTCATCGTGCTCTCCTCTATCTCTTTCTCTCTCTCTACTCCTCTCTCTCCTCTACTTTACTCGTCTCCCGACACACGCACACACAGAACACAAGCACGCACACACAGCACAACACAGCACACACGCACACGAGCATCCAGTGTTATTAGCTTTTTATAATAAATAATCCGATATTACTCTATCCTATCTGACCAGTATAACTTTATAGTCCACTAAGAGAGTATTACCTTATATGGCCTTACAGTATATAGTAATATATATAAATATATATATATGATATATATATTAATATATATATATATATATATGTTATATATATATATATATATATATATATATATATAATATATAAATATTATATATATATATATATATATAATATTATATAGTAGCACCCTATATGTGGGAGACTGTGATGAGTATATATATATAATATATATATAACTCAGAATTACTTATATTAATTATATTTTGGAATAAATTTTAAATTTTCTAAATTATATATAAGTGTAAGCATATTATATATTACACTAGGTCGGAAATTTGTGAATAAGTAATATCAATAGATCTTCATCATAATATATATCTCTATTACTAATATAATTATTCTCATGAATTAGAACAGCCTAATCCTTTAAAATTGTTTAAATATGTTATTCATATTAGAATAACAGAGATGGGTATTCTATATATATACTAATATAAAAAGACGTCAGCCCGTATATAGTATACTTTATAGGTTCAAGATACGTTGCTCATGAAAACTTAATAGTATTAAACTAGGCCCTATAAGGTAAATATAAAAACTAATTTATTATATAACTTTAATTACTAGGTGAAACTATATATAGATATATATATATACGATATATAGGCATAGATATAGTAAGGATAATAATGAGTGTAAGTTTTTCACTGAAAATAATATCAATTAATAAATAATAATAGGTTAAACCGTATTATCTATATATATATACTGAATATATATAATATTAACATTATAAATAATGCATCTGAGTTTTATAATTTGGTACAAATATATTTATATTATAAATTTATTCTATATAATATATCTTAACATAAATATAGTTATATATAATAAAATACCTGTTTAGAAGCTTTATTAAATGTTTTTATAGTGCATATATATACTTTAAACTACAGTATAATAATAATACTTGTAAGATAGAGAGGCTCTTTTATAAATTTTAATTTGAAATAGCATATATTAGACAATATATATATATAAAGTACAGTATATATATCATATATGGTATATTTATATAATTTAATAATATACTGATATATATATATATAGTACTTATATAGATATATTATATATATTATATATATTGTAGTTGGCAACAATGTTGTCAGAGAGAATATTTTTGAGGAAGTATAAAATATATAGTAATGAGCTCCATATATATATATATACGAATAAGAGTAGGAATGGCAGGTATATAGGTACTTATAGCACTCAATACTGTGTTATATTTATACAGTATATTAAAAAAAAGATATAATACTTATACCGAATAAAGCTGAATATCATTCAAATAGAGTGACTAATTAATATAGACACATAGATGAAAGACAAAGGAAAAAAATAGATTTAGTGTAAACTTTTTCTGAAAAAAAAACTTTACAAATGCTGAAAAAATTTATAATATTCATACAAATTTCACCAAATTTAAACGGTAAATTTTATTTAGTTGCGCAAGCTTCTGCATATCCAGAAGGCTTGCCACTTACAAAGAATTTTTCGAAAAAACTTTTACTTAACTTAACTTTTCTGAAACTTACGAGAATTCTTTTTGAACGAAAATTTTTTCAGAAAAAAGACAAAATCAACAGCAGCATGAAACGAGATGTTAGAGATAGTATATATAGTATATTATATATATATATATATATATATACTATAATGAAACAAAGTTTACTTGGTATATATATTAATGCTTTCATCCATAATATTATATTACCTAATCTTCTATATATATATAATATTATATAATATAATGTAAATGTGAGTAAGTATATCGAATAGAAGCATATAGTGTAGATAGCTAATATAAATATATATCGGTTAAAATTAATAATATAATGAATACATTTTTAGTTGTTTTTTTATATATATTTGAATAAAAGATAACTTTAAATATTTATATTATATATATATTATATATTATTACCTCTTATAGTATTATAATAGTATATATATATATATATATATGTATTATATATATTATACGTACATTATAATGTACCAAAAATATGTATGCACTGTATAAATGCTTTTTTTTTTTCTAGTAAGAATTTCCCATGCATCTCTTAATAGCTTGTATAGTGCGTTCATTTACATTTTCTTTCCTCCTACTATTATGAATTTATTGTATTTATTATTATCATTATTATTATTTACATTATGTATGTGATTATTTATTTTACTTTATATATTATTAAATTATTGCATTATTATTTTATTATTAAAATATATTATTATTTGATTTACATATTATTATTTAAAACAAAAAAAAAATGTCACTCAACTCTTGTCTTATGATGAGCATATTTTAAAAAAAATCTTGATTCATTTAGGAAAGGATGAATGTCGAATTTTCATTGTGTACCTCTTAAATCTTTCATAACTTTAATAACTTATGTTACTGATAATGTATATGCTTATTTTTTAAACCTCTTATTAGTGTAGTCATTTTATTTTACTCTTCTATTTTAACATTATAGTCAAAAGAGTATTTAAGAAAAAATGGTTTACTGTCATTAGAAGTTCTCATTTCTCACTTTTCAATAGAGATTACACTTACTTTCTTCTGAGAAGAGAATGTATAGAGTATCTATTGTGTTTTATAATAGGTGAATCATTAACTATTATATATATAATATTATATATAAATTAAAAATATATTTAATATATTTTTCTTTATAATATTTCAGTAATATATATATATTATATAATATATATAATAGTAGTATTATATATACTATATGTATATACTATATATTATAAATTATACTATATTATATATATGAATATATATTATTATAAAACAAATCCTGGAGATATATAATATAATATAGTCACTGCTACAAAGGCCAAACGAATATATATAATATAGAAATATCTTTGCCCTAAGGTATTCTAACAACTATGTTAAGAAGGCGGTCAGTGTTGAGAAGGTACAAGGTATATATATATATATTATATATATATACCCGTATATGTATATATATATATAAAATTATTGTATATTTGTTTTTATAATGTAATCATTTTTGCGATCTTAATTATTTAAACAACTCTTTAGTGCATCAATTCTTCTCTTGTCTCCTTATTGAACCACTCCATTTCGTTTGCCCTCATTTACATCTTAGTAGTTCGATCTATAGCAAACCAACTAGAGTTTCTCTCTTGCTTTAAATTCCTTCCTTCTCTGCAACTCTTTATTCTAGTCACTTTTTTAACCGACTCTTTTGTTAGGCCCAAGCTCTCATAAGTGAGTTGTGCTCAATAGTATATAAAAAACATTCGTAAGTTTCGTCTACTATGCTCGTTATATCCTGGTTTCAATTGTTTTTTATAGTCATTTTCTTATTTTTTTGTTAATACTTGTGTTTTTATCCATTCAGTAGTCATAGTTTATTCACTAACCTTTTAGATTATGCCTATGATAAGAATGAATATCTTAATGATTCCTAAAATATAATGGAAATTTACGTAATATAAAATAAAAAAAATGTACAGTCAGTACAAGGATATTCTTCATTACTTGTTACCACACATACAGAAACAAGAATCTATCTATCTCTCTCTCTCTCATCTCTCTCTCTCTCTGCTCTCATCTTACTCTCTCTCTCTCTATCTCTCTTCTCTCTCTCTCTCTACTCTGTCTTCCTTCTCTCACACACACACGACACACACGACACACACGGCAACACAGCGACACAACCACGCACCACAACGCTACACATCTAGTTTGGGTAAAAGTAAAATATTTCCATAAAGTATTTATTATAATATATATATATATATATATATATAAGTATTAATTTATATATATATACTATAATAATATTCATAGTATATAATAATATTTGTAGATAATTCTATTGTTTAAAAAGGATGAATTGTTTTTTTTTGTTTATTAACTACTGATTTTATATATTATATTGTATTATAGTTATTAGGTTAGTTAGTGTTGTAGCTGTATATAATACTTCTGCTTCATATGACTGTGCTTGCTGTTTGGTTCTTTATTTTTTGTTTAATGCCTTATCTATCCCATTACCTCATTCATTTTACTTAGATACTATTTATTGTATATACTACGCATGAATTTGCTTAAATGTTTATTGCTTTTAATATTTGTTTTGTTTTTAATTTTATTATTACATATATAAGTATATATATATGTATTTTCTTATTATCCTTGCTAGTAATAGTTATCTCTGTTAAATGGGGCCCTATTGATTAAGATTATAATTAAATTATTATATAAATACTAGTAAACTACTCATACTTATATAGCTCATGTCATATCATAGCTCTGGTCCATGAGTAGTTTATATTATAATATGATTTATCATTCTTTATTAATGTAATTATATAATATAATTATACGTACAATCAATAATTTAATATTATAATCTTTTACTATATATGTATATATATAGTATATTATATATATATATTATATTGATCATATATATAATATGATTATTAGTTATCCATAATATTGAAACTTTTAACAATAAAGTTTATATTAGTTCCAACGTTTTGTTATTTTTTATTATTATACTTTATGACTAGTTATATATATATATTATATATATTATAATATATAATATTATATATAAATATATAATATATATATAGTTTATATATATATATATTAATTATATATATATTAATTATAATTATATATAATTATATAGTATATATATATATATATATATATATTTAAATTTATATATATACTATATTAATATATATAATATATATATAATATTATATTAATTTATTACTATATATATATATAGAATATTATTTTAATATGATTATTAATCAAGAATATAATATATATATATATTTATTATAATAGTATATATATAATTTAATTAATATATGATTATTATTATATATATACTTATATATACACCGGATATATATATATATAATATATATAATAAAATTTGTAAAATATAAAATATTAAAATTTTACCTGACTTTTATACCCTATAGAATTTATTACAAAAATGTTTCCTTAATTCATACTAGTTTATTATTTAAGTAATAACTAAGTTATAAATATATATATAGGCATAGATGTAGATTATGGACATCTTCTTTAATAACTAGAAAAAATAATAAATTTTTAAACAAAAAAATTTCTTTAAAAGTCTTATCAGAAAAGTTAAGTTAAGTTTTAGTTTTTTAGAATTAATATTTTAATAAGTGAGCAAGCTCTGACATAATTCCAGAGTAAGCTTATGGCCACTATAAAAATTTATCTTAAAATAACTGTATTATCTTAACTTTATACTTTACTGAAGCTTTATAGATAAATTTTTTTGACTCGATTAAGAAAATTTATTTTACAGAAAAAAAATAGTAATCACTAGATATACAGTATCTATCACAAAAATAGCCTTATATATAATATATATATATTAGTATATATTTAGATATAGTTATATATATAATATATAATATATTATTATATATATATATATAAATAAGTAAATTAGATATATAGTATATATATAATATAGTAACAATTCAATTTTTAGATATATAAATCATTATTATATCTTGGTTAATAAGATAGGGATAAAATAAGTATATCGTATATAACTAAAGTATATACGGTAAACGAGTACCTAATAAATAGAATAAAAATCTGTATATATATAATAACTATATAATGGAAAATATCTTTATGCCTCATAACTAACATTTGGATGAGTATAATCTGTGAGTATATTAAAAATATATATATAATATATATATATATACTAGGTATTATAGACTTAGATATATTATATAGGTATTATATATATAATATATGTGAATATATATATATTCTCCATTTAATTTTAACAAATTCAATGAAATCATTTTTTGTTTTTTTTTTGTAATCATAATTCAACTTCTGCCTGTATTTACATTTTTCTTCCAGGTACCAAGATGTTGTGATATAAGGAAAGAAAAAGAAAATTTGATATATTATTTTATTTTTGATTGAGTGTATTATTATTATTGCAATTCACTTCCAATTATTATTATTATTATTATTATCATTATTATTATTTATTGAGGTTATTATTATTTTAATTTAAGAAACCAAAAAAAAAATTATAAAGTGCCTTTCTTTGATGAGACATATTTTTAAAATTATTATCAATAAGAGTATAAAGCAAGAGTAGCAATATTAATATGGTTCATTCAATGTTACCTCGTTCTTTCATAACTTTAAAACTTTTTTTGAATAGATGAAGTTATTTTTAAAACCTTTATGTTGGTCCATTTATAGTTTTTATCATATAAGCAAAAGAGAAAAAAGAAGGTTTTAGTCAATTAGACAGAATTTTTTTACTTACAACTGAAATTAGTCCACCACAAAGTACAATCTTTAACAGTTATATATTACCTTTCAGTATAAATATATGTTTACTCAAGAGTATATATATTAAATTATTCCTTTAAAATAGGGCTCTTTATAGAAACATCTGCTTGATTGATATATATAGTCGCACTAGTGGGTACATATAATACATAATAATTCGATAAAAGCTAGGGCATGAGTATATATATATAATATTTTTATTAATTAGTGATAATAACATAGTCTACTTAAATATATATATAATATTTCCACTATATAGTTAAATGAGTCATCAAAATAATAATATGTAGTATATATATATATTAGTTAAATAATATTTAGTAAAAAAAACCTAATAGAGTATATATATATATTATACATATATATAAGTTCTAATGGTATATATATCATTAACTGAACTTCCGTTAATTTAGTATAATTAACGAATATGACTCATATATTTATTATAACGACACTAGTTTCGGCTATAACATCTATGAGATTCACTATAATCACAATTTACGCGTGCCGATCACTCGATTTATTAGATTAATAATATATATAGTCTACTTATACATGATACACACAGCCCGATAAATAAATAGTGACTTATATAAAGTTAGTCTTGGAATAAGTATAATTTGATGAAGGTTTGATGTTAATTTCATAGATAAATGATGAGGTAGTAAATAAATAAATAGATGAGATGATTTCAAGTATAGGGAATCGTATAGTTCTGGAGCAAAGCAGATTATATAGTAGGTTCCTCAAGTATGGAACTTGTGTAATGTATTTATCATTTGATATACTATTATTTTATTATGTATGCTAATTTCGTCATTTATGGGTACATTCCTAGATTTCTTTTTTCCCAATCTTGTAAACTCTGAGCTTTTATTATTAAATATTATTCTTATATATTATATACAACGTATGATTTATTTTACGATAGAATATATAATATAGATACAAAAAAATATATGAAGTATTTTATTGTTTTATTAAATAATTAATTTATGTATTATACTTGACAGTAGACATTTATTACATTAATTAGTATAGTACTACATCAAATAAGTTATTATTAAGGTGATAATTTAGTGTTGATGTTAGATTATATATGTATTGATTAACGTAGTATAGTGATAGAGATTTTAGAGATATATTATATATCACCATACGCGAATGGTTGGTAATTAGGTACGTAAGTAGTTACGCTACGTTCATAGTAACTTATAGAGTGAGATAGGAGTAGTATTAGGATATTTAATTACTAATAATGACAATATACTATTATGGAAAGTGATAATAGTATTTAAGAAATCATATTGAGTTAGCGGATACCATATATAAATAGTGTGAGTGTGAGAAAAGAATGTAATATATATATAATATATAAATGATATATATAGTTTTTTGTCCCATTTCCAAATATATATAGGTAATAAATGAATATATAAACGGTTGAATGCCATTTGAAAATATTATATGAGTATAGGAGTAAATAATAAGTATTAGTTGTATATAATAATATGCTGATTAATATATAGTATATAATATAATATAATATATATTTAAAATTGGAAGTTATTGCCATTTAATAATTCATAATAAATTTTATTCATATATATATATTATATTATATAGATATATATATATATTATATAATATATATATATATATTATATAAGGTTAATAATAAAGTGATAATAGGTATATATGATAAATATTTATAATTAAGTATAGTTA
>JABUQX010093517.1:35000-41467 GCA_015478945.1 Trachelipus rathkii | reverse complement strand
GGCAAAGAGGAAGGTGAAGAAGAAAGAAAGAAAGAAAGAATATATATATATATAAGATATATAATATATATATATATACGATATATTAATATATCTAATATATATATATAATCTTATATTATATAATATATATATAGTCACGTTATATATATATATATATAGAATATATTTTTTTTATCATATATATATATCATATATAATATATTGTTTGATGCAGAAGATGTCTTTTTCCAATAAGTGCGATGCGGATGCGGGATGCGGAGTGTTTGATTTAACATCCGCGGATGCGGATGCTTTGCAGATATATATATATATATATATATATATATAATATATATATATATACTATATATATAATTATATATATATAATATATATATATAATATAATATATATATATATATGATATTACTATTATGCCTAATATCATTCGATGTTTCTAGCAACAATCTATTAATATAAATGTTACCAGGGTGCGGAACGGGGACCCAACTCAAATGCACCCTACCAACTTCCCAACTTCTTTCCCCAACCTCCGACCTTAATGAAAAGAATTGACAATGGATTATAACTTTGCCACTAACATTGAAATTTCAAAATATAGGATGGTTGTGCTGAGAAACAGCAATTTTTCTGCCTTTTCTGCGCTGAGAGTCTGTTTCTCTTTTCATCATAGTTAGCCCAGCATTGCTAAATACATTCTCACTTGGACACTAGTTCGAGGACAGGCCAAGTATTTCCTGTGCCAATTTACTAAGAAGTGGCTGTAAACCATTTTGCCTTAACTTTCCACCAACTGGATAGATCATTATTTGTATCAGCAGTTCTTGGTGATAGTTTCAATCATTTGCACTACATCTTTTGGGAATGCGTGTGTTCTTCATCACTACTGGACTGTAGAAATTCTTCCAGTAAATCTGTTTTTGATTTACTTGTAGAAGGTGTTGGTTCTGTAGATTTTCGTTTTTTTTTTTTCATTTTAATGGGTGGCGAGTTAATAGACTGTTCGGATTAAAGTTTTTCAACTACAACACAAAGTGATGATTTAACTTGTTCTAATATTGTGTTACAAAAAACTTGCCTCTATAACGGGGATCTAAGTAAGTTACAATAGAATGAAAGTCATTAATTTCCACAGAACCAAAGCGTTTTTCCAGCTCTAGTTTTATTACATCTTTCATTCTTTTTAAATCCGCCATTCCATTTTCATTTGAAGAGGGCTTCAAAATGTCTTCCTTACCGTTTAGATTAATGGTATTACTTCGGGACAGGAAGCTATAGAGGCCGCTGAATTTTTTTTGTGCATCCATAATGTCATGTGGCTCTGCTGACTCAAATTATTATGAACTTCAGGCTGTGAGATGATGAGTTATCATTACACAGTTGAGTCGAGTCCAATGTCTCTCATTTAAAGTTTGAGTTCAGATTCCATCTTAAGTATTGATTTATTATGGAAAATTCTTTATCAAATCTCGACGATAAATATCCGCGCAACATCCGCATGCAAAGCGCCGGATGCGGGATGCGATGCGGTTCTTTAATAAAGTGCGGTGCTGCGGATGTTTAACCATGCAAATCACTAATCTATATATCATATATATATGACCTAGAGAACAATCTAACTCGAATATAATATATAATTATATACTCCGTACATAGTATTCCGTCACTATAATATAATATGATCATGCCCTTGGTAACCGGTATATTATCGTGTAATATACACCCTATATACTCTATTCTAAATTCTACGAACTGAGACTTGTGGATATTTTAACGCATTCACTTCCTAGTTTCAAACACATTAAACCGTATAACCTCCTAAATACCTTATCCACTCCAAGTACCTGGTTTCCACCGGTCCCGGTGTTAATATATATATTTTATATATCTATATATATATAATAGGGTACACTTCCATACTCCCTGAGCTATTAGTTGTATCGAACACATCCGTTCACCTAAGCTGTAAAGTTAAGGTTATGCTATATCATATTTTTTTTTGTAAAATATTTTTTTTTTAATTTTTTTTTTAATATTTTGCTACTATATGATACTTAGAACAAGTTGGAGAGGACTTTCTTCCTATCCAAGGGATCCACGAAGAGCGATGCGCATTCAAATATATTCGACCAGTATTGTCTTAATATAACATTTTAAAATCACATACTATCTAACTGTGCCTCCTTTTAAAAAATGAATTATCTCTGAAAAAGTACTACAGTGTTACAACCACAACACAATCCATTAAGATTGTGAGAGTGCGAGCAGTACGGACAAGCTGAATAATAAGAATCTTATCCATTAATCTATATCATGTGTCACCATAAAACATCATAAACTTCACAACCAAGCAAATCTATATACTAAGAAGTTATGATGTACCATATCTTGACTACATTTTTTTATCCTTACAATAATATGCGAGAGTATAGATAAGCTGCTGATTATCGACACAGTCACGACACTTATGAGATAAAACGAATAGCCAATAAATTAGTGCATATCAGCGTATAAAGCCTTATTACAAAATGTAAAAAAATTAATAATAAAAAAACTTGCAAAAAAAAAAAATTTTAAGCGGGCTCGAGCCGACGGGGGACAGAGGGGCGGACGTTTTCATACCCCCGTAGGGAAGGGGACGAGGAACCCCCGGACACCCAAAATAACCAAGAGCGGGGTTCCGGAGACCTCCCCGGAGGGGGGGAAATAGTCCTGCCCTGTCGTTCCCGGAAGGCCGGGAGACCCCGACTCCTGCCATCTTTGCGGCTTACCCTTGGGTATTCTTTAGTTTACGGACCCAAAAAAAAAAAAAAAAAAATTAAAACTGACTGAGTCGTAAGTCGTAAAACGTAAAAAGGTCCTATATATTTTTTGAATTCATGTCCGTTACATACTTAAAATTGAATTGGCGCCCGAACAGAACAAGTATACTACCGCAAATATATTTAAAAAAAACAAAAAAAATTCGAAACTGACCGAGTCGTAAAACAGAAGAGGTCCTATATATATATATATATATATATATATATATAGTGTCCTACCCTCATAGTTCCTATGTTAATCACTAACCCTAGCATCGCGATATTATATTAATATGAGTAATACTTCATTTCAGGATTTAGCTCTCTGAGCGTTCGTCTATTGAGTGAGCTACCGTCTAGAACGAACTTGCCGTTCCCTATTAATATAATCTAAAATATAGTTTTTTACCTTTCTGTATAGAGCAAGTGTGTATAGAAATATTCGGCTTTTATATAAGGCTCCCTACCGTGGTGTATGATAATATGACCCCTACCAATTTTGTAATATCTGCTAATTATGCGGTAATAGGTATATGATTAATATTATCTAGCCTGAAGTTACTCTATTAACCTATATTATACCTATCATATATATAAACTTATAAACTCATTTATTGGGAACATCCAGTGAAAAATTTGAACTAACAACTTGTCCACGTGACCCTGAAAATTTCGAGCAAATATTTGATAAAATAAAGTATATAACTGCTGGCCAATATCTTTGACGTGCCAAATCCAATATTTCCTCTCAGACATCGTAAGGATAGCTTGTGATTGTAGTGTAAATAGCTCATTTACTCTTAATGCCCTGCCCATCTAATCCCCAGGAGAACGGAGATAGTAAGATAAGTACACATAGTATAGACTGATAGTGTATCCATTCAAACAATCTGTGTGTAAGAGGAGTTTAACAACATGAAACGCCTATTTAGACTAACAGCGCTACTATGTCGCTATCTTCTGACTCTATGTGACTTGTCGAGTATCACTTGCCAGAATTTTCGGACCGATGTCAGTTCACAATACAGTACGAGATAGTGATCGGTAAATATTTTTAAGGAAACTGTTTCTCTCTAGAATATTTATTGTATTTTTAGAGTTTAACTCCTCTTACAAATTTTCCTCAATTATTATTATTATTATTTTGATGTGTCCCTTTCCTATATATATCTTATCACTGATCTCTATCTCATTGAGATATTCTGTCATTTAGTGGTGCAGTTGTTATATACCATGTCCAGTTGAGTCTATGGCATTACTTAGGACTACTGTATTCTTCACGTACTTAGTATTAAGCACACTTTCTCTGATTTTACTTAGAGTTAGTTAGTCGTCATACCAATTCTCCACTCATTCCATGATTTTCACGTAGCCTTTGAGTTCGTTTTGCTTTCGCGTATTTCTACTCTTACTGCATGTCTATAGATCAATTGCTTGTAGTGAATATGGGTCCCTCGAATAATATCTCGGGCGATTTTCCGTTTGAATTCAGCAATGAGTTCTCCTCTTGCGCTCTGATCGCCCAAACTGGGAAAGTTCTACCAAGTCGGGTTTGGAGTTTACCTTGAGAATTCGTGTATCGACCGTGGATATAGGATTTTACCCGGTATATAGAAACAGTATGTTTTCATTCATATTTCGCGTATTCTCATGAATATAAGAAGTATATAGCTGTATTGCGTTACGGGGACTCTTCAGGTTACTTCGTGGCGATGAGAGCAGATGTGGGACGCTTTCGGACATCTGCAAATGCCCGCCCAAGTGAATAACTACGATGCACACTTCAGACACACAGACTAATTATTCTCTTCACAGTATGATCACGGTTGACTAATATAAAAGTACGAAATGTGAAACTATATATATAGTTAATATTATAGCATAAGGCTATATGAATTAACTAATCTTTGTAATATATATATATATTATATATCATACGCATATGTCAATATATACTCTGATCTTCCTCGTATATATGGAGCCCTCAAAGTGCGGGGCAGTTGCCTAGGTAATAGTGAGAGATTGATCTCAGTCTAGTATACTTATTATCCTAGTAAATATGTCAACTTAGTCAGCCTAATTACGAGAGGATATCTTCTTTAATATATTATGAGAAGAATAAACGCCGATAAACACTCCGACAAACTTTTCCAAATTGTAACTTATCTCATTCTCTTACCTAAGGCCCTCGTCAAATAATTAACGTATACTATTCTATATATATTGATTGTATTGGAGGACCTATATGGTTCTGTAAACGATACCACGAGACATCATCAGTAGTAACGTCACTAAAGTCTTGATTTCCCGTCACCCTGTTTATTCCAGGTATATATATATACTTTAATACACACTCATACCAACCTATAGAGTCCTACAATACTACCTCGTCGGACACATATGAGTAGCATATATAGACTAATAAGATACCGGATCATAGTGATGAATTAATATAGATAATAGATATTGTATATACTATAATATATATATATATATTATATATATAATATATATATATATATATACATATATATATATATATATATATATATATATATATATATTATATTATATATATATATATATATATATATATATATATATATATATATACGTATATATATATATATATATATATATATATATATATATATATATATATAATATATTCAAATAGGGGTTCAAGTACAAGTACTTGACTTGTACTTGACTTAAGTAACCATTTTTTGGAGTACTTGTTACTTTACTATGTTACTTGGCAGTTCTAAGAACCACTGTACTTGTACTGTACTTGTTACTTGTACTTGAGCCTTTTGTACTTGGTACTTGTGCTTGGTATTGCAAGTACTTTTGGCATTTTTAACTTGCCAATATTTTTTATTTCTTTTATTATTTTCCTACGTATTGATATTGTTATTTTTAAAATATTAAATAAATTAAATTAGGAATATAAAGTATGTCATTATTTATATATATAATATATATTATATGTATATATATATTATATATATATATAAATATATATATTATATATATATATATATATATATATATATAGTATATATATAGTATATATTAATATATATATATATATATATATATATATGATATATATATATATATATATGGTATAAAATTTAGATAGTGTAATAAAATAATATAATTAGTATATATATATATATAGTATATATATAGGGTATATATATATATATATATATATATATATATATATATATATATAGTATATATTATAATATATTATATGTATATATATATATATATATATATATATATATATATATCCTCAACACCCCTTTTTTCCCCCAAGAGTGGGGTGAGGTGTGTAACATGTACCAGAAACAAAAAAGTATTAGTAGAAGAAAATGAAACAAGTCGAAAAGAAAACCCAGCCTTAACTGGCCTTTATACCTAGTGGGAATTCGCCGCACGGAAAATCCACCATAGAGCTTCAGGACCGCGACGGACCTCACTATGGCATCCCCGATATTGATGGATTCATCCCTTGGCCCAGGTGTTCCATAACCAAACACCCTTCACAAAACCCTGCCATTTACTCCTAATTATTCACTTTTTTCTTCTGGCCCCTGCCAAACTCACATTTCACTCCCCCAGACATTCTTATGCTGACTCAATCCACTTTTT
>JABUQX010093517.1:0-27500 GCA_015478945.1 Trachelipus rathkii | reverse complement strand
TTTATGACCTATGTAAATAACCTAATCGCATTAGAGAAACATACGATGACCTTTTTCAAATATAAAAGGATTTTCCTTCTAAAGATGTTTATTTAAGATATAAAAAGAATAAACCATTTTATGGCCTGCGTAATTAGATAAAATTTTAATTAACTTGAGGTCTTTTGAGAAAAACAAATAAAATACTTTTTCAGGTGATAGGTCATAAAGATAGCCTTTTGCTGAATACAACGTTAATCCTGTTCTGCTTATTTGACTTTCAATAATTAAAAATGTATTACCTACATCTTTTTCAAAAAGGTCCTCACCCTACTTTGAAGAAGAAGAAGATATGGTTAATATATTTTTAATTATAAAAACACTTTTATCTGTTTACTCGGCATCTTCGAAACCTCTCAAATCCGATTTTAGTTGTTTACTTAGGTAAAGGATTATACGCTTCATGTTCAAAAATATACAAATGTAAATTGTATCGGAACTTCAAAACCTGAGTAGAATGGGCGGGGTCCGGGATTGGGAGACCTCCCCCCTACCCTATGACTGTGTATAAAAGATGAAGTTTCGCTCAAGAACAGCATCAGAATAGTGATTACTAAAAAGTGTTAACTACTCATCGATAAAAGATTCACATTTAGTTGAAAGTATTATCAACGATAGAATATTTATTCAGTGGTAACGAGTCTAGCCAAATTAACATCCCATCCTTTTAAATATATATATATATATAGTATTAACTAATATATTATATTATATATTATAAATTAAATTATATATAAAATTATATATATAATATATATATATATATATATAATATATATATATATATAGGATAAATAATGATAATGAAATAATAAATAAATATAATATATAATATTAATAAAAAATTATTATATAAAATATAATAATTAAAATATATAATTATAAAAAAAGAAAATAATTAAAATCAGGCTTTAACTCATATATATATATAATATATGATATATATATAAATAATATATTATAAATACACTTAATAATGATTATAAAAACAATTTTTATATTATTATATGTAGAATGTTTTGCACAGTTCTATTAACTTTAAAATTACTTTATATAAAGAAAATTATATTTTCCGACTCATATAAGTAACATTTGGTTATATATTGCACGGCAGCCATAGTATGTTAGCCATGATTACACTTGTTCGGAATACAGAATAGATTTTTGCCAATTACCTTACGAAATTAATAGAATTTAGAAGATAATGAGATGTAATAGCATATTATATATATATATATATATATAATTAATATATATATATATATATAATATAAATTAATAAAATATATATTAATAATATATAATACTATAATATATATATATAAGCGTAACTTAAATTTATATTCTAAAAGTATATATATAGTAGGTATAGAAAACTATTATAAATATAATATCCCCGTAATCATGAGTAAATAATATATTAAAACCGGACACTTTTAATAATATTATAGGATTTATATTAAAGTTGCAGATAATTATTTTTTAGCAAAGATCCGAATTATTATTTATTTATTAATATGTGTTTATGCCAATACCTCTTTTAGATAAAAATTATTAAGCTTTTAACTGAGATATTATGTAATAATATAATAATATATATATATTAATAATATACTTAATATATATATATATATATATATTATATAATATATTTAATGTATATATATATTAATATTAATTATATTAATTATTTAATTATACACTCCTAATATATATATATATATATATTATATTTATCTGAAAGTGCCGGTCTTATTTTAACAAGTACCGAATTTTATTAAGTTTTTGCAATACCCTTTAGAATAATTATCGCTTTTAAGTGGTTTTTAATTTATACATATATATATATATATATAATATATATATATATATATATATATATATATTAAAGTGTCGGTCTTATTTTAACAAGTACCGAATTAAATAAATTTTATTAATAAGTTTTAGGATGCATTTGCGAATGTACAATAAATTATTTAATTACTTTAAGTGTTTAAAATTAATATATATATATCTAAATGAAAAAGATTTTATTGTATTTATTGTATTTAGTTTATTTATTTTTATTTTGATTTTTATTATATTATTTTATATTTATATATTAAATAGTTCTTTATATATATATATCATCATATACGTACATACTATATAGATATATATATATATATATGATACATATATATATCATTATATATATATTATATATATATATATAATTAAGTTCAAATATAATAATATATATATAATATATATATAATATATACTTCTATATTATATCATACATATTATAGCTATATATCATATATTAAGTTCAAAATATAATACTAAATATATACTATACTGATATATATATCTTCGGTATTTATATAATATTTTTCGAATAAGTTTCTAACATGAATGAAAAAAAGAATTTTTATTTTATGTTTATTATTTTATTTTTTATCTTTATATTTTATTTTATTTATATTTATTTTTATTATTTTTATTATTAAAATTTTAACTTTATACTATAATATATATATATTAAGTAGCAAAGTATATATATATATATATATTATATTTATATATATATATATATATATATATATATATATATATATATATATAATATTTTTATTGTTATTTATTTTTTATTTTATTTATATTTGATTTATTTTTATTCTTATTATTTTTATTATTAAATGTTACTTTATATACTATATTATATATATATTAGAATCTAGATATTTAGAAAATGCTTTACTAAATTAAAAAGATTTTTATTTTTATTTTTATTTTTAGTTTAAAAATTCATTTTTAATATTAATAATCTGCTTTATATATAATATAATTTTAGAATATTTCATATTTACATATATAAGTTAGTTATATTATAAATATAATAAATATACAAATATATATAACTAAATATATACTATATATATTATATATATATATATATATATAAGCATGATAGGAATGAAAGAGGGTTTGATCGTTAAAGGATTATTATTTTATTATTTTATTTATTATGTTATGTTATTTATTTTATTTTTATTATTTTATTTATTATGTTATTTATTTTTATTTTTATTTTATTTTTATTATTTTATTTTATTTATTTTTATTTTTATTTTTATTTATATTTATTTTTATTTATTTATTTTATTTTATTTATTTTTATTTTTATTTTTATTTATATTTATTTTTATTTAGAATAAATAAGAAAAAAAATAAAAATATAAAATAATAATAAATAAATAAAATAAATAATAAATAATAAATAATAAAAATAAATAAAAATAAATAAAAAAAAATATATATATATATATATATATATATATATATATATATATATATTATATTATATATATATATAAAATTATATAATTTAAATCTATAATATTATTATATATATATATACAGTTTAAATATTATACGCTATAGTTTTCTTTTAAAATAAATGGAATACAATGAGGAATCATACATTGAAACGCTATTATAACAATATTCTTTTATTGCGTAAAATTACATCATTTTTAGAATTTCATGAACAAAAATAAAAGCTTTGAGTGCGGGAATTCTAGTTAAGAATACATTAACGATACCTTCAAGAGGGCACTTTTTAAGTAAATGGCATAGAGTCCACGTAGCTGTGACGAGAATGATTGGATCGGAAACGTTAAGGCCTTCTTGTAATTAAATTATTTTATTTAATTTTAAGTTTTATTATTTACAATGAAAAAATATCCCTTTGATTTTTACGTTTCTGTGTTTTTCTTTTGCGTTTTTTACGTTTCTTACACTTCTTATTCGTCTTGCTTTTCGTGCCATAACCCGAAGCGTTCTTCCGTTTCCGCTTCTTCGTTTTCTTTTTCTTAGTTATTGGTCGTGAATGTTTTTTAACTTTTTTGGACTTGACCTTGACTGACCTTGACCTTTTTCTTCTCTTTAAGCCCTGGCCCGTCATTTTTTTCCTGATTTTCCGTTTAACGTCATTTAACATAACGTCTGAAGCGTCTGCTATTCTCCGTTTCAAAGATAACTTTGCATCCTCACCGCTAGCGATATCATGCAATGTTTCTATACCTGCTTTTACAGCTTTTTTCCCTATATAGGTCCCGCTGCGTTTCAAAAGAGGCATTGCACCTCTCAAAAGACGTGCAAAGAAACCAGATACGCCATGGCCTCTCGTTGGATTCTAGAGCCAACAAAGTACCTCTCAACCCTCATTTTCAACAACTAGAGGATTTCTTTTAACTAAACTATACAGTATAAGAGATAGTTATTGAATGAGCGGAAACCAACTATGCATTGATTTAAATAGGTGTAACCCTTCCTCTCAAGTTCGATATAGTGTCTTCACGTATAAAGTCTAGTAATACCTTTTCCGCCGTACGTGCATTTTACATATTAGACTTCCCGGTGTAAAACGGACGCATTTCCCTCCACGTCTTTAATGTATATTCGTATGGAGCAAATTTGGGCTTTACTTAGAGGAAGGTAATGCACATTAGGAAAGGTGATTACCTTATCAGTAAGGTGGACCACCCGTAACAAAGGGGCTGTAACGTTCCCTACATACTGATGTGAAACAAGATCGGTGTAGATGTAAGCCATACCAGGTCGGCTGAGCATCTCGGAGGGGGTACATGTATAATGCAGCACTCGATCCGCGTCATCTTTTTGTTCATGCCAAGTTAAGGGTCTATTCTCGACAGAAAGTATAACTCTCTTCAACATAGTAGGGATATCGTGAAGTATATCCAACTCGGCATCACGTCTACGAATATGTTTTCTCTGCCATTGTGATCGCTCTAGAAAAAACATGGTACGGTCTCGCAGGTTTACACTTGCTTTTGATCTTAAAGATATTATTACTTTATCTTCATTGGCTCGCATATCAGTTTTGTACACCAAATCCTTACACATAATACTCACATCAAAGAGTTCGTTTAAATGACTGAAAATAGCAGGTACTGAATTAAAATATGCTTTTCGCAGAGCAAATTCTTCAATGAAGTATTCTTTTGTAGCAAATGTATCCGTATTTACCTTCTTGGCAGTTGTAGTCCTTTTCAGAAAACGGGTACCTTCCACTTGTAATATAGTTTCAACACATTCTACACTTCTGTACACTGTCATCCAGAATAGAGCAGGTGGTAAATTTTCTATGTCCGTATTTAATATCATTTCACATAATCCCACTTCATACTCTGGCCGTTCAAGGTAAACATGGTTAACTAGTTCAGTTGTGAAATCAGCGAGATTATTATCAGGATGTAAATCCATGGATGCTGAAGATGGTAGAGTTAAATAAAAGTGATCTAACCTCTCCATGATTATAATATCAACTGATTAATGATTCTTAACTTCACTTGCTTTTATATAAGTATTAAACTTAGCAGGATATCCCCTCCATTTCACCAGTACCTGTTTATTTTTTCCTTTACCTTTTGTACCTAATATTTTTTCAATTTTATATTCGTGAGTTGCAGGATTGAACCTGACTTTTTGTATTTCTTGTTTATAGAACCCTCCTTTTATTTTTTCACCATCTAAATCCTCCAGATAATATAGCTTTAAACTGTCGCGGCTTAGCGGTCGGATATTGTGAACTTTAAAAACTTCCGTAGTCCACCCGGCTTCATAACCCTTTCTGAATCTTTCTGCTGTTCGAGATACTCTTACATAATCGTCTACCTTTATTCCTGAATTATCTTTTATTTTGTTTTCTTTTTCATCCCTATACGACGTATAACCTCTCGTTTTTGACATTTCTAAAGGAGAAGGCCTCTAGTTTTTGACATTTCTAAAGGAGTTGACTTTATAGTTCTATGGTAAGACCTGTTATAGGAATAAGCCAGATCGTCCAGTATATCAATATATTTAAAGGTGTTCATCTTAGTAAAATACCTATGCATGCGCTCTTTAATAGTACGCTGGACTCTTTCAACTATAGCCGCTTTGTTTACGGAAAATGTATTGTAATAGCTTATACCATACTCCCAGAGCAACTCCTGAAACTCCCTACCCTTAAACTCCATTCCTGAATCTGTCCAGAATGATTTAGGTGTTCTCCGTTCGTACTTTATAATTTCAAGTACGGCCTTGGCAACTGTAGCTGATCTTTTATCTTTTAAGGGTTTCAACCATAGGTATCTAGAGTATACATCAATAGTAAAAAGCACGTATTGAAACCCATCATTATAAGAACTATATTTAATCATTTCCGTTAAATCTAATTGCCACACACTATCGACCTGCTGTGCTATGGTCTTCCGTGTAGGAAATTTTTTTCTTACAGGCTTATGTAGAGTAAATGCCTCTTCACCCTCTAAATATTTTTTTAACTCTTTTTTCTCAATATTAGGATGCCTTAAAGCAAACCTGTTGAACCCCCCAAAACTATTAGGTTCCCTCAGGTTAAAGTAATATTTATCAACTACCTCCTTTGCCGCCATGTCAGCTACTGACCAACACATAAGCGGAATATATATATATATATATATATAAATATATATATATATATATATATATATATAATAAAATAATAAAAATAAATAAAATAATAAATAAAATTAAATAAAATAAAATAAATAAATTTAAATAAATAAAATAATAAATAAATTTATATATATAGGCCCCGAACCAAAAAAATGAAAAGGATAAGGAAATGTAAAAATATAAAAAACATTTTATTTACAATGCAGCGGTAATATTTACACAGATGTAGTAATATTTACAGTAATAATAATTACTTTAATGCATCTAGAATTGCTTGCGTCGTCTCGATGTAGGAATCTAAGCCTACCTTTCCCTCCCCCTTAATGAAGGAGTACATTTCTGCAGCTGAAATCTTCAGAGTATGATTTTTACATCGTTCGCCGGCCATTTCCTCGTTCCATACATGAGTAAAACGACTAAGGTCTACAACCTCCATCATCTTAGCAACGTTGTTAGAGTTAAACATAAAACTATCACTATAGATACCGTAAACCAATCGATACGCTGTGTGTATGAGGTCCTCCAAGGTATTCGTATCTTCTAATCTATGTAGGAATTCTTCGTTCATCTTTAGGAACAACTCGATGTCTTCTTTACCACTTATTGTTACGGCATGTGCACTTGATGAGAAAACAGATGATGCATTACGTCGAAGCCAACAGCCTATATGTATCCTCGGAATGTTTTCGTGTAAGGAAAAAACCAAGGTTAAACGCTTGTGATCGTCAGGACCACCCTGTGATACAGATAACCCCCATTCATTTAACAAACTGAGGTTCATGTAGTCTTTGGCTACCCAATCCGAAACAGCTTCCATGATGATGCTGAGACTTTCTACAGAGATGAATAAAGGTTTGTTATAAGTTGGCAGGGGGGATAAGCAGGTGATGTAACGGTCACCTGATGGTCTTCGTCTAAAACGCAGGATAATAGAGCAATGCTGATGCACCACAGACCAAGACGTTAGCTCACTGACCGTGATATTTCTTACTAGACACGTCATTTTGGTTGTAACACAACTACTAACCATAGGAAGGCAGGAATACAAATATATGGTGATTTAGAGTGCGCGTGGGGTTTATATACATGAATAAGAGGTGGGCGGAGCTTATCTAGCTCCGCCCTCTTTTACTGTCTTACGTTCCATCAACCAATCATCTGATTAGGCTTAAGAGTTATGATGGTGAAACATAAGAGGCGGAGTTACACTTTTAGGCCTAATTGAGTTAACGTCGTTCTTGTATATACAAGAATGAGCCTGTGTATTCCTGTATATCCTTGCACGATTCTGTTTCTGCATATTTTATGATGAGAGTGACACATTTGTATCTTTGTATTCAAATGCCGTAATGTATATTACATTCTTAACCAGTTTCGCGCTAGTTCATTTCGCTTTTTTCTTATCACTTGTGGACTACTTATTGTTTTGCTCTTACGATGTAATATTCCATTGTAAGGTCGTTCATCAGGCCCTACAGGTTCGGAATCCGATGATTGATTATCCCAATCCTGTAGCCTCTGCTTATTATGAATTAAGCTTCGAGGAAAATTAAACCCTGTAACTCACGTTTAATGACATCCCATCCTGGTATAGGCTTCTTTTTCCAATCCCGAGCTAAGTCTGAGACCAAGTCTACTATATTTGACCCTTGAAGGGGTTGATCATTAACTACAATCTGACCCAATTCGTTCCAATTTAACTGATCTTTTAAAGTATCATATAATGCGTTTCCTTTGTTCTTCAATGTAGGTGGCAAGCTGTTTTCTAAAACCTTTTTAAAATCCTTTCTTTCATAGTCCCTTTGTGAAACTGCATTTGAAACAGGTTGCATTCCTGTATACTTGTCTTTGACTTCTAATAATTTTTGTAATATTTCCTGATATTTCAACCTTTTCGTGTCTACATTAACTTTTGAAGTTAATATTTCTGCTAACTCCTTTTCAAAAATACGTATCTGTTCAACTAGCGGATCAAGAAGTGTTTCGGAAGAGGCTGAGAATAACCAAAGAAGTTATCCTGTAGCTTTGTATATTGTTCGAAGGGGATTACTACAGCCTTCTTCATTCTTACGCGTGATTACCTGTTATCAGTTTAGACAACAAGGGCCCAACTACTGAGAAGAGTAATGGAAGGAAAACCCCTCCCCCCTGTTGTAACAGTTTCTTTTTATGCTTTAAATTCTTATTCTTCTTAACTTTACGGACTAGTTTACGAATGATGTTGCTGTGACGACGTAACCTCACCTTCTGACTAGTTTTCAATGGAATGACCTGTTTTACCATATTTAAGCAGATCTCACATATACAGTTTACAAATGCAGTGTTTTTTAGTAATTTCTCTTTTTCTTTTTTACTAAGTTTCTTATAATTTTTCATCAACGGTAAATATTTCTTTATCAACATTACTCAGGAATATAAAGTTTCGATTTCGGAAGGTAGAAGTTTTGTGGCGGAAAGTAACACTCTGTAGGTGGTTTTTAGGGTGAAGTTCACACATCAAATAACCGTGGGGGATCGAAGTAACCTCCTTTATATACTTTTAAGAACTCTTTCCTTTGAAGGGGGAACATTTGACTGGCTAGCACGTTGATCTGACTCATGTCGCGTCTCTGTCCGAAAAGAATCAAGTACTGAGTATTCAATGAGATACTACGCATATGTTTACTTTGGTGAAAAATGTTCTGTGTAATAAAGAACACTGAGATATTTAGATGGTGAGAATAAACTGTAAATGTTTCTGCTATCTCAATATTCACCTTATGCATGAGATCGTCCAATATTATAACCTTATGTCCTTTTATGTTCTCTAACGATTTTACGTCATAGATACCTTCATGAAAATGAATAAGGTTTTTATATTCGTTAAACTTTGCTTGAAATACGTTATAACACCATATTATTTTCACAGGTGGGTCTTCAAATATCTCTAATTCACTTAATAATCTTAGTATTGCAAATGTTTTTCCGCATCCAGTTGGACCGGCTATAAGACATGTTGCAGGTGTACGGAACATGAATTTACACACATCCTCCATGCTTGGTAGCTATTAGTTCAGTAAGGATGTAGTATACATAGATTTCCTTTTAAATATATTTTTACATTACCCTAAAGGTTCGTTCTACGCTTATTTCAAACTTACTCTTTCGAAGGCTTTACAAATATGCCACTCGTTCAGGTCGTTTTCCAATAGGTATTCTCTTAGTACATGCACACCATCTCCTAATATATATGTGAAAAGATCACGTATAGAAATCATAGCATGTTTATTTTCTGCCCGTCAGTGTAAATAGAATCACACCATTGTTTTTTAAACATTGAAATAAATTTATACATGTCTATGGATCTCAAGAAGTATTCAATAATATCTTCAGAGTTACCCGCAAGCATTTTCTTAAATGTGTAGTATTCCTCATACAGCATATAATGTGCCGTATTTACGTGATTACTCAACATGTCAGCCCTTGCACTCTGTAATAATACCCTCTTGCGAATCTTGGTCATATACTTCAACTGTTGTATTCCTGTAATAAAGAATCCGTAACGGGTGCGTTTAAATGTACACGAGTTATACGCTCTCCATACTCGGACCTCCATTCTGATTATGTTATGTTTCTTTGAAAACTCGATAGTGAGTTGTTTAGGTTTCCTCGTTACACTCTGGCTGATAACTACTTTTGTCCCGAATAAACTGACCGATGGATTACGGCACTGCGAAATGAATGTTTCGGCCTGTAAACATACATTAAGTAGTTCTTCTGTATTCATAAATACCCTTTGGTTACTATAGTTTGTACGGAAGCTAGTACACGTGTAAAATTCACTACCTTCGGGTCTTCTTTTATAAACAATTGAAACTCCATAGGCTGGAAGAATTTCCTCCCACTGTACAATGTCCTGTATAGAGATGAAACGGCTAGCTCTAACCATGATGAACACAGTAAAATAGCAAGGTTCTTTACACGAAGGTTCGATAACACTTCTTACTCGCCTAAAGGTTACAATGGAACTGAGGGCTCATCAGAATATATATAACCTTATCTAGGTAGAGTATATAAGAGGTGTGATATTATATTCTATTCATTCTTAGGAAAGCTTTTGAACCGACAGGATGCATTTCTTAACCAGTGCGTCTGATGGCTGTTGTAAATCAGAATTAAATCTTTTTAATGTTCCGCCAACTCAAGTGAGTCTGCTTAATAGCAATTACGTATCTATCAATCCCACTCACTCGATTACCAATAGCGATGCACCTTTAGAGTTTATAGTAACTGGATCGGGGGACTTTTACATCGATCCCTGTGACATCCATTTATACTTGAAAGTGAAACTTTTATCAGAAGACGGAAGCGACCTACCTACATCCGATGATCATGTTGTTTACACTGAGAGTAACTTCTTGTATACCGCTTTCAGCCAGTTGGAAATATTCCTTAATGAAACACCTGTTAATTCAGCTACAGCCTTATACCCCTACAAATGTTACATTAACAATCTTTTAAACTTTAGTGAAGATGCGAAACAATCCCACCTGCAATCCTGTGGGTTCTACAGCTTTAAAGATGTAGATAAGCATATTGACAGGGCAGCGAAATCTCCAAGTAACACATACGAATTTTACGGTCGACTAATGGGGGATCTACTTAATCAGGAACGACTTCTACTCCCAGGTGTGGAACTTAAGTTGAAATTGACTAGGTCTGCACCACAGTTTGCATTGAAAGTAAACACTAAAAACGGTGCTACGAGTACTCCACCATCCCCAATTTTCAAATTGTTGGAGACCTATATTTATGTACGCAAAGTGAAACTCACAGCTAACAGACATCTTGAAATTGAAAAATCACTTCTTTCCTCAACCGCAAAGTACCCATTGATACGAGTGGAGACAAAGATTTTTAACTTTACACCTGGCTTATCAAATATTAATATCCCCAACATTGTTAACGCTACTCTTCCCCTGAAAGTTGTAGTAGGTATGCTTGAGCATACAGCTGTAACAGGCAAGTATAAAAAGCCAACCTTTAAATTCCAACATTTCAATTTAAAACGGATCAGTCTTCAAATCGATGGTCATTCACACGGTAGGGATTACGAAACGTCTTATAGCACCATTCCCTATGAGTCGTTGTGCTCTCGGCCTTTCTACGATCTGATAGCTCAAACTGTGCAGTGTAGTGATTCAGGAACGGGAATTACACTACAAGATTACGTTGACAATTCTAATTTATATGCTTATGAACTAACGCCCGATCTTTCTTCGTCTGCCTCTACTCATTTAAGCGCTGTAACGAGTGGATCATTAGGATTGAATTTAAATTTTGCATCGAGCTTACAGGTTCCTGTTTCAGTCTTGGTTTATATGGAATACCAGAGTCTCGTTGAACTAGACAGAGTTAGAAACGTGCTTCTAACCGGTTAAACATGAACGAGACCGAACTTGGCGTATTACTGACATCAGTAAGGGGTTTCAAGCATACGTGCCAGTAATGAAATAGAAGATATAAAAATAAGAGTAAACGAAGGGTTGATATTTAACACTTCACCTAGATGGGAAACTACTCAGGGTCATTGGGCTGTACTGTACAAACTTGATGAAAACTGTATGATTCTAGTTGATTCCCTGCATCAATCGAATATATATTCAGCCCCTTATATAAAGCAATTCCTAAGAAACAATAATTCAAGCTATATGAAAACCTTAACGTTTCCGATACAATCATACTCGTCACAGCTATGTGGACTCTATGCCGTTTACTTTTTACAAGGATTACTTAAAAATCGCACTCTTGAAGATCTCGTTAATGTATTCTCAGTTAAAAACCCAATACTCAACGATTTTATTATTGTTCAGGAAATTCTAAAAATGATGTAATTTTACTCAATAAAAGAATATTTTTATAATTGCGTTTCAGTGTATGATTCCTCATTGTATTCCGCATCTCGTTAATGTATTCACAACTAGAAATCCCTTACTCAACGATTTTATTATTATTCATGATATATATAGTATATATATATATATTATATATATATATATATATATATAATATATATATATAGATTTAAGACATTGTTCCTCATTTGAAATACATATGTAAACTTTAAAGAGTACTAGTTAACCTTTACGAGCATTCCTGTACAGGGGTTACCTATTAGGCTTAAAATACACGCCCTCAGGGCTAAAATGTAACGTATAAAAAACCTAGGTGTCAAGGTAAATTTATTCAGTGTGTTTCAGGGGTTGCATCGTATTGGCTGTGAATTACATACGCTCCAATGTAATAATGTTTATATATATATATAGAAAATTAAATAAATATATAATAAATTAATAAATTTACCATATATATATATATATATATATATATTCATTTCTGTTTCAGTGTTTTACACTCTGTGGAAAGAATTGTAGAAGAAGAAAAACGAAAATATGTCTGGAACTAATCAAAAACGAGGATTAAAACGTACTTTCAGTGGAGATGGAGAACCTGTCTCAGAAACCGTGCTCGTAGAAGTAGTCGAAGAGGTTGAATTAGTGGAAGCTGTGGGTACCTATGAAAATGCAGTCGAAGCTGATGATGACCGAAGACAGAATGCTGTCAAACCATGCAAAAGGGTAAGTGATGTTAAATTATTATTATTATTATTATAATATATATATATATATAATATATATATATATAATATATATATATTATGTATCTATCATATATATATATATATATCATATTCATCTTTATTTTTACAGCGTAAGGTGGTTAGGCAGACCGAGAACGAAATACCTCGACGACCTGAAACAGTGAACACTAGTGAAGTTGATCTTGATATATCCACGGATAATGATGAGGAATGTGTGCGAGCTCTACTTGAAACTGAGAGAGAGATGAACTTATTTCTTAATCCTCAAGCTACTGAAAATAGGATTCAACATAGAGTAAGTTTCTTAAGCGTTATTATATTCATAGCCGTTATTACAATAGATATTCTTTTATATATATAAATATATACTTATACTGCTATTTCATTACAGTGTGATAATGCTCAATGTGTCAACAAAGTCAGAGGTGATCGGAATGCAAATAGTCCTGTTAAGAGAAGACTGATATCCAAGCTCGAACGTCGTAAGCTTCAACGTAATAATGCTGAACGAGCCAATTCCGAAGCATCAACCAGTGTCGCTGAAGAAGCAGGTGACGCACAGCTTGGTGGAGGATGTATTTCTACAAACCGAACCAGCACCGAAGGAAATCAAGGAATGGTATGTGTATTTCAATACATGATTTCCCTACATATCTCTATAGCTGTTCTATAACAATCTACATTTAGTTTTTATATTTACATACATGTTTTCTCCCGTCTATAGATTACACGCAGGAAACCCAACAGCCTAATAAGAAGAGGTTAATCTCCAAATATGAACGCGCGCAGACTTCGTCGTTTATCGCGGATGCCCAAAAACAACGTACGGTTCAACAGGGTCGTGGCTGCAGTAGCTTGGCAAAGTCCAATTCAGATCGTACAGGGCCGTGCATTCCTCAAGACATTCTACACTCTCACCGCTGAGGTCGAAAAACAAGGAAAAGTAAGCATATTCAAATTTAACTGGAAATACGATATATTACACCCCATATTAAACATCTACAATTAGCTTACACGTATCTTTTCTCACCTCTTCACAGAAATATCTGGTAGTGCCTGCCGTACATCAGCAAGCCTTAAATACTGGCCGATCCACTGAATCTCCAGCTAACGTGAAGATGCCCCCTGCCCCTTATCTGACAGCGGAATATCCCAAACGTCGACATCGGTCGGTAAGTACAATCTAATTATTCTTATATTATTACTGAAAAATTATTACTGAAAAAAATTTGCTACATAAATAGCATGTACACATTTTGTTTATGAATTTTCATTCTTTTTCCAGGAAAAAAACAGAAACAGATAAGCATCCTGGCGGTTGTTAGATGACGGAGATACTGTAAGCGGTCCTTCACGTGTTGAGGTTTTCATTGACGATTGAGGAGGAGGAGTTTTGATGAACCACCTGACCTTTCTTCTACAGAGTTGTTGAAGGTAACACGTGAAGGATCTACGCGTAATTCAGGGATTATCGACCAGCACCGCTACAGAGTACGTATCGATACCAGACGGATCTTTAACGGTACTCGAGACATCAACGACGTGTTAGTAGCTGTCATTCACAACGTGATAGAACAAGTAAGAAGCGTAGTGACATATCGGGAATATACCCTCAGGGCAGGTTTCCTTTTTACGGATAGGAATGGAGGGCAATTCCACATCCGCATTCCTCATGAAGAGATTTCCCGTCCAAATCTCGCGCAGTATCTGTCGGACCGTTTTCTAGAACTCTTTCAGTCTGGTGACCAAGCCATGTTGGACGATTTTGTTGTAGATGTCCAGATATGCCATAATCCAGAGGGTAATGGACCCATTGACCCTTCTTCTGTGTACTTTAAACATAAAGATGTTAATAAAGTACAGCTAGGTATAAATAACGAGGATAGGAGTGTAAGAACAAGTGTAGGATGTGGATTCAGGGCTATAGCTGCATGCTATAAGCTCCACCATCATGTACCTAAAAAACCAGGCCAGGCTGAGCCTAAAATAGGATTATTTACACCTCAGAATCTACATGAATTAGGTGGCCAGATTGCAACTCGGTGTGGACTGACTTATGAAGAACCCCTAAAGGCAGATGATTTTGCAGTAATAGAGGAAAAAATAGGTTGCCGAATATTTGTTTTCTCTAAGGATGTGAACGGCAAACTCAAGGTTGTGTTTAAACCACATGAACAGAATAGGGACCTACCTCTTTTTGTAATAGGATATGACGCCGAAGAAACCCATTATTATTATTATCCTTTTCCTGGAGATTCCATCAAGATAGCTTTAGGTAGTGTAGAACCTCAGAATATCAAGGGACCAGTTTTTTGTCATCAGTGCTACTCCTTCACCGACCATTTAATTAACCATTTACAAAACGAGTGTACTGAATACAGGTGCGGACAATGCTTAACTTATAAATGTAAAGCTTTACCGGGTGACACATCTACGCTTTTACATTGTGATAAATGCAATCGTGACTTTTTATAATGAAGAATGTCTTAAGAACCATAGAAAAAACAACAAATGGGTATGTAAGAAAATAAAAATTTGTGAGCTGTGTGATACAACGAAAATTGCTGATAATAAAGGACAGATTCAACATGACTGTGTGAATATTCAGTGTGGAGTATGCGACGAGAAGTATAACCCTGATAAAGGGGCTCATAAATGTTTCATGAAGAAAATCAAGGTGCCTACAGATAATGCTTTCGCCAAACGTAAGCCCACCTTTACATTTTATTATGATATCGAAACCTATAATCATAATACTCGTGAAGAGGGAGGACGCACAAAAACAGATATGCTTCCCTATATTCTAGTGAGTATGTTAGTATGCAGTAAATGCGGGGAGGAGGAAATAGACAATTCATCGCCATGTGAGACTTGCGGAACGGCTCGGACTGAAATATTCTCAAATTGAATCCTGAAGCAACAGAAGAGTATGAGAAGTGTCCAGTCGATCTATTTCTCAACTATATATTCAGATTTGCCGAAAAACACAAGAAGTCAAACATTCTAGTTGCAGCTCATAATGGCGGTAAGTTCGACAATCAGTTTGTTTACGGCAAACTGCTTGCCAGGCCTACCGTCCATTCCATATCTTCCAACCCTGTGAAGCGTGGAACCAAAATTATAACTATGACAGCTAACCACAATATCCAGTTTAAGGACACACTAATGTTTATGCCCTGTGCACTGAAAAAACTCCCTAAATGCATGGGCATTACAGGTGAGCTTTCTAAAGGATTCTTTCCTTACCGTTTTCTTACCCTTGAGAATATAAATTACAAGGGCAAAATCCCGGATAAGGAAACCTTTGAGACACATCGTATGTCCGACAGTGAAAAGACCGATTTTGAACGTTGGTATCAAACATTTAACAATAAGGACTACGATATCATGAAGGAATGTATTTCTTATTGTGTACAAGATGTTAATATTCTACGTCAATCCTTCGAGAAATTCAGGGGAATCTTCCTTAAGGATCATAAAGTCGACTGCTTACTTGATTGTTCTACCATTGCTGCCTTATCATTCATGATATATAAAATGCACTTCATGCCTAAAAATACATTGGCTCATATAGGTCGTACTGATGATTCAAACTACTCGTATGATGGTGTGAAGTGGCTTACGTTCATGGAGATGTATAAGGGTCATCGGATCGAACATGCAAGGAATGGCGGCGAACGTAAATTTAAAATCAAAAATAGGTATCTAAAGCCTGATGGGTACGCTGAAATTCCAGTTGAAGACCACGTACCCTTTGACCTTAATGAGTTCTTATCTGCCCGTCAACTCAACGTTAATGAACAAACGATAGAATTGAATAAGAGACGTCCCCCTCCTCCAACTGGTACAGCCATGAAGAAGATTGTCTTTCTCTTCCATGGCTGTGTATTTCACGGACATCAAGCATGTAAGAAAGGTTTAGAAAAACTCTATGGCAAATCAAGTCTTGACAGGTACAGTACAACCATGAGACAGGAAGCGGATTATAAGTCACAAGGTTATGAAGTAATTAGAATATGGGAATGCGAATGGACGAAAATGAAAAAAGAGTGTGAGGTCACTGTTGTAAATAACAACGACGAAACAAGAACTGAGAAGTTAGGAAGATACGTGCAGTCAATTGGTAATGAACTCGCAAATGCGAAACTAGAGGTAGGTGAGGCCTTGTACGGTGGGCGTACAGAACCCTTCGTCTATTACTATCCACCGACAGAAGGCGTTCAATTGAAGTATCTAGATTTCACCTCCCTGTATCCTTTTGTCCAGAAAACAAAGCCCTTTCCAGCAGGTGCCCCTACGAAACTCGTAGGTAGGGATCTTCCTACCATAGAAAAGTTCGTCCAAGAAATGAATTCCACTTATTTCGGACTCTCGTATGTCTCGGTATTACCTCCTAAGAATCTGTACACTCCTGTCCTCCCTGCGCGACATGACAATCGGCTAATATTTTCTCTTTGTAGAACATGCAGCGCATCCGCCTATGAAGGAAAATGCAGACATACGGACAATCAACGTATGTTAAAAGGAGTATACTGTAGTCCAGAGCTAGAATTAGCTGTAGAGAAAGGTTATGAGATTAAAAAGATACATGAAATATGGAAATTTACACCTTCAAATGACATATTCGGCAAATACATTGAAACATTCTTGAAGTGGAAAACTGAGGCTTCAGGGTTGCCAGATGGAATAACCGATAAAACGTGCGAAGAATTCCTTCAATACCTGCAAGATTTCAAGAACATTGAGGGCGTAACAAACTTGACCAGACAATATTTGAAAGCAATCCTGCCGAATGCGTTATATAGCTAAATTACTTCTTAATTCATTATGGGGAAAACTAGCTCAGCGTATTCCCAAGAATGAAGACATCGTCTGCACTAGCTATGCACAGGTGTGGGAATTAATGAAGAGAGCTGATCTTAAGGTTAGAAATATCACTGTAGCGGGGGATAAACATATAGTTGAAGACACATACTGGCTTCACTAATAAAACGGCGAAGGCTACAAATGTAGCTGTTGCTTCCTTCACCACAGCTTATGCGAGGGTCGAATTATATAAACTCCTCGATTCTCTAGGTCAGAGGGTACTATACTGTGACACCGATAGCTGTGTTTTCACAGCTCGTGAAGGCGAATATATTCCTGATACTGGAAAATTCTTAGGAAACCTGACTGACGAGCTAGGACCTGGAGAAATAGCTGATAGTTTCGTGTGCACAGGGTCCCAAATCATACGCCATTCGAGTAAAGAAGAATGACTCGAGTTTTGCTTACATCTTGAAAGCAAAAGGTTTAACGTTGAACAAGGACACAGAGCACATAATTAATTTCCATGGCATGGCTAAGATTAATTTTGATAAGATGATTAAGGATGTTGAGAAGACCAAGAATCGTGATTGGATGGTCTTAAACGACGATAACCACTTCTACAACATGATCAAGGATACAGACGTAACAGCATTAGCTGTTACGCAAATGATGAGTGAAGAAGATGGTGAATCTACACTTCACAAAGATATCCATAATCTTGATGACTCCGCTCAGCCATACGTAAATAATGAAAAACATTACCGAGAAGTGTGGGTTCCTGATATGAAAATGCGGGCCAATAAGATAGGAAATGTCACGCTAATAAATGGTATTAAAAGGTTCCGCCACACCTCAAATAAGAGGAATCTTGTTTTAGGTAGTGCCCGCACTGTAGCACAGGGGTATGATGGTACGTTAATTTCATTGTTAAAATAAAATATAATTTCATTGTAATGCACAAATATAATATATGTATATATTGTTAAAAATAAAATATTTATTTGTTTTTATAATATATGTATATTTTACTAAAATAAAATATTTATTTATATTACTCTTTCATTACCATTTTTATTTATCTGTGTTGCCATTTTATTTATTTATTTTATTTGGGTTGCCAATTATTATTATTATTATTTTTATTTGGGTTGCCAATTATTAATTAAAAGCGTAACATGGCTGTAAAGTCATAGAATGAGTAGTGTATAACAGTCATAAAACTAAAAAACGGTAGGTGTCCTCATAGCGCAGTGTATTAAGCGCATGTACTTCAGGTGTTATTGTATGATGAAGGTATGAAACCTTAACACACAGAGAGGTTCACGTCACCATTAGGGATGGGGAGTTCTCTGGTAATTAGGACTTGAAGGACTGGAAACCCGGGATACTCGGTTGACATTACGCTCACAATCCACGTTCGGGCTTATGAAGATACACTTTATTCGGGCTGCGGAATTTGAACTACCGGCCCAGGCGGGCGGTGCGAAAAAACGCGGAAAATGCGCCTTGCGGCGCACGCTGGGGCGGAAACGCGGGCGGGTTAGAAACGCGGCGCGGCTGGATGGCGGGTTTCGCACCTGCGGGGGCCAGGATTAAGACATTAAAAAAGGGCTAAGCCCCTAAAGGAAGGTCAAAAAATTACCGTGGGCAAAATTGACCCATGGACGAAAAAATTAGGGGGGCCGTACGTACAACGTGCTAACGCAACCGTTTGGCGCACCCTTTCTTCGAAAGGGTGTGCTAAAAATTTATGGGTTGCCAGAAAATTAGGGTTGCCAGAAAAATTAGGGTGCCAAAAAGCTACAAGGCCCAAAAAGGTCAAAGCCAAAAAAGGTCAAGGCCAAAAGAAAGGCCAAAAAAGTCAAGGTCAGGTAAAAATCACCCTCAGGAAACAACGTGGCGCTCAGAAAAGGTCAAAAAGGTCGCGGTCATTTTTTAACGAAAAGTTAGCCCTATACTGACGACTACGCACGATGGACTAAAAGAAGAACGCGAGAAATGTTCCTGTAATGAATATATCACCCACCAAGCAGGAACCACGACGCGCTCTTCCCGTCCACACTCGTTAAGGCGGTTATTTTCATCAATACTATTCACACTGCGGTGAGGTTGTAGAAAGATGAGCAGTTTTCTTATCAATACATTATATTCCCTGGTTAATAAGTATTTCACCTGTGCGGCTCTGTTTGACCCTACGCCGAGTGTGGACGAAGAGTGGGTCGTGTTCCTGGTTGGTGCGTGCTATTATAAATTCACTACGGAACATTTATCGCTTTCTTTCTTTTAGTGCATCGGCGTAGTCGTCAAAACACTACGCGCGTCATCTGCTTCTTGTTTTTTTTTTTTTTTTTTTTTTTTTTTTTTTTTGGGCCCCAGTTCAATCCCAAGCAGATGTGAAATTACTTAGGTTATTTTTTATCAATACCTATCACCCACTGCTGGGATTGAACCTGGGCCCTAGCAGATGAACGCGTATGTGTTTGAGACTACGCCCCGATGCACTAAAAGAAGAACGCGATAAATGTTCCTGTAGTGAATATATCACGCACCAAACAGGAACCACGACCCACTCTTCCGTCCACACTCGGGCGTAGGGTCAAACAGAGCACCGCACAGAGTGAAATACTTATTAACCACAGAATATGATGTATTGATAAGAAAACTGCTCATCCTTCTACACCTCACCGCAGTGTGATAGGTATTGATGAAAATAACCCCTTAACGAGTGTGGACGGGAAGAGCGCGTCGTGGTTCCTGCTTGGTGGGTGATATATTCATTACAGGAACATTTTCTTTCGCGTTCTTCTTTTAGTCCATCGTGGCGTAGTCGTCAGTAGTAGGGCTAACTTTTCGTTAAAAAATGACCTTGACCTTTTTTGACCTTTTCTGAGCGGCACGTTCCTGAGGTGATTTTAACCTGACCTTGACCTTTTTTGGCCTTTACCTTTTTGGGCCTTGACCTTTTTTGGCCTTTACCTTTTTGGGCCTTGACCTTTTTTGGCCACCCTAATTTTCTGGCAACCCTAATTTTCTGGCAACCCTAATTAGCACCCTTTCGAAGAAAGGGTGCGCCAAACGGTTGCGTTAGCAACCGTTGTACGTACGGCCCCCCCTAATTTTTTTCGTCCATGGGTCATTTTTTGCCCACGGTAATTTTTGATGTGTCTTTAGGGGCCTTGCCCTTTTTTTAATGTCTTAATCCTGGGCCCCCGCAGGTGCGACCCGCAATCCAGCCCGCCGCGTTTCTACCGCCGCGTTTTCCCGCCCGCCGCGTGCGCCCGCACCTAGCCTCCACCCGCCTGGACCGGTGGTTCAAATCCGCAGCCCGAAATAAAAGGTATCTTCATAGCCCGAACGTGGATGTGAGCGTATGTCAACCGGAGTATCCCGGGTTTCCAGTCCTTCAAGTCCTAATTACCAGAGAACTCCCCATCCCTAATGGTGACGTGAACCTCTCTGTGTGTTAAGGTTTCATACCTTCATCATACAATAACACCTGAAGTACATGCGCTTAATACACTGCGCTATGAGGACACCTACCGTTTTTTAGTTTTATGACTGTTATACACTACTCATTCTATGACTTTACAGCCATGTTACGCTTTTAATTAATAATTGGCAACCCAAATAAAAATAATAATAATAATAATTGGCAACCCAAATAAAATAAATAAATAAAATGGCAACACAGATAAATAAAAATGGTAATGAAAGAGTAATACAAATAAATATTTTATTTTAGTAAAATATACATATATTATAAAACAAATAAATATTTTATTTTAACAATATATACATATATTATATTTGTGCATTACAATGAAATTATATTTTATTTTAACAATGAAATTAACGTACCATCATACCCCTGTGCTACAGTGCGGGCACTACCTAAAACAAGATTCCTCTTATTTGAGGTGTGGCGGAACCTTTTAATACCATTTATTAGCGTGACATCTCCTATCTTATTGGCCCGCATTTTCATATCAGGAACCCACACTTCTCGGTAATGTTTTTCATTATTTACGTATGGCTGAGCGGAGTCATCAAGCTTATGGATATCTTTGTGAAGTGTAGATTCACCATCTTCTTCACTCATCATTTGCGTAACAGCTAATGCTGTTACGTCTGTATCCTTGATCATGTTGTAGAAGTGGTTATCGTCGTTTAAGACCATCCAATCACGATTCTTGGTCTTCTCAACATCCTTAATCATCTTATCAAAGTTAATCTTAGCCATGCCTTGGAAATTAATTATGTGCTCTGTGTCCTTGTTCAACGTTAAACCTTTTGCTTTCAAGATGTAAGCAAAACTCGCGTGATTCTTCTTTATTCGAATGGCGTAGGATTTGGGGCCCGTGCACACGAAACTATCAGCTATTTCTCCAGGTCCTAGCTCGTCAGTCAGGTTTCCTAAGAATTTTCCAGTATCAGGAATATATTCGCCTTCACGAGCTGTGAAAACACAGCTATCGGTGTCACAGTATAGTACCCTCTGACCTAGAGAATCGAGGAGTTTATATAATTCGACCCTCGCATAAGCTGTGGTGAAGGAAGCAACAGCTACATTTGTGGCCTTTGCTGTTTTATTAGTGAAGCCAGTATGTGTAACTTCAACTATATGTTTATCCCCCGCTACAGTGATATTTCTAACCTTAAGATCAGCTCTCTTCATTAATTCCCACACCTGTGCATAGCTAGTGCAGACGATGTCTTCATTCTTGGGAATACGCTGAGCTAGTTTTCCCCATAATGAATTAAGAAGTAATTTAGCTATATAACGCATTCCAGGATTGCTTTCAATATTGTCTGGGTCAAGTGTTACGCCCTCAATGTTCTTGAAATCTTGCAGGTATTGAAGGAATTCTTCGCACGTTTTATCGGTTATTCCATCTGGCAACCCTGAAGCCTCAGTTTTCCACTTCAAGAATGTTTCAATGTATTTGCCGAATATGTCATTTGAAGGTGTAAATTTCCATATTTCATGTATCTTTTTAATCTCATAACCTTTCTCTACAGCTAATTCTAGCTCTGGACTACAGTATACTCCTTTTAACATACGTTGATTGTCCGTATGTCTGCATTTTCCTTCATAGGCGGATGCGCTGCATGTTCTACAAAGAGAAAATATTAGCCGATTGTCATGTCGCGCAGGGAGGACAGGAGTGTACAGATTCTTAGGAGGTAATACCGAGACATACGAGAGTCCGAAATAAGTGGAATTCATTTCTTGGACGAACTTTTCTATGGTAGGAAGATCCCTACCTACGAGTTTCGTAGGGGCACCTGCTGGAAAGGGCTTTGTTTTCTGGACAAAAGGATACAGGGAGGTGAAATCTAGGTACTTCAATTGAACGCCTTCAGTCGGTGGATAGTAATAGACGAAGGGTTCTGTACGCCCCCCGTACAAGGCCTCACCTACCTCTAGTTTCGCATTTGCGAGTTCATTACCAATTGACTGCACGTATCTTCCTAACTTCTCAGTTCTTGTTTCGTCGTTGTTATTTACAACAGTGACCTCACACTCTTTTTTCATTTTCGTCCATTCGCATTCCCATATTCTAATTACTTCATAACCTTGTGACTTATAATCCGCTTCCTGTCTCATGGTTGTACTGTATCTGTCAAGACTTGATTTGCCATAGAGTTTTTCTAAACCTTTCTTACATGCTTGATGTCCGTGAAATACACAACCGTGGAAGAGTAGGACAATCTTCTTCATGGCTGTACCAGATGGAGGAGGGGGACGTCTGTTATTCAACTCTATCGTTTGTTCATTAACGTTGAGTTGACGGGTAGATAAGAACTCATTAAGGTTAAAGGGAACGTAGTCTTCAGCTGGAATTTCAACGTAACCGTCAGGTTTTAGGTACCTATTTTTGATTTTCAAATTTATCTCGTCGCATTCGCCATTCCTTGCATGTTCGATCCGATCATGACCTATACACCCACCATGAACTAAGCCACTTCACACCAGTCATACGAGTTAGTTTGAATTCACAGCTACGACCTATATGAGCCATTATGTATTTAGGCATTGAAGTGCATTTTTATATCATGAAGATAAGCAGGCAATGGTAGAACAATCAAGTAAGCAGTCGACTTTATGATCCTTAAGGAAGATTCCCCTGAATTTCTCGAAGGATTGACGTAGAATATTAACATCTTGTACACAATAAGAAATACATTCCTTCATGATATCGTAGTCCTTATTGTTAAATGTTTGATACCAACGCTCAAAATCGGTCTTTTCACTGTCGGACATACGATGTGTCTCAAAGGTCTCCTTAGCCGGAATTTTACCCTTGTAATTTATATTCTCAAGGGTAAGAAAACGGTAAGGAAAGAATCCTTTAGAAAGCTCACCTGTAATGCCCATGCATTTAGGGAGTTTTTTCAGTGCACAGGGCATAAACATTAGTGTGTCCTTAAACTGGATATTGTGGTTAGCTGTCATAGTTATAATTTTGGTTCCACGCTTCACAGGGTTGGAAGATATGGAATGGACGGTAGGCCTGGCAAGCAGTTTGCCGTAAACAAACTGATTGTCGAACTTACCGCCATTATGAGCTGCGACTAGTATGTTTGACTTCTTGTGTTTTTCGGCAAATCTGAATATATAGTTGAGAAATAGATCGACTGGACACTTCTCATACTCTTCTGTTGCTTCAGGATTCAATTTGAATATTTCAGTCCGAGCCGTTCCGCAAGTTCTCACATGGCGATGAATTGTCTATTTCCTCCTCCCCGCAGTTACTGCATACTAACATACTCACCTTAGAATATAGGGGAAGCATATCTGTTTATTGTGCTCCTCCCTCTCACGAGTACTTATGATTATAGGTTTCGATATCATAATAAAATGTAAAGGTGGGCTTACGTTTGGCGAAAGCATTATCTGTAGGCACCTTGATTTTCTTCATGAAACATTTATGGTTATCGCCTTCTATACCATACTTCTCGTCGCATACTCCACATTTAATATGCATACAGTCATGTCGGTGTACGCCTCGTTTATCAGCTACTATCTCACTGTCACATAATGTACACACATTAAGGTACTTGCAGGTGAGGTCTTTATGCAATTCAAGACAAGCTTCATTATAGAAATCCCGATTGCATTTATCACAATGTAAAAGCGTAGATGTGTCACCCGGTAAAGCTTTACATTTATAAGTTAAGCATTGTCCGCATCTGTATTCAGTACACTCGTTTTGTAAATGGTTAATTAAATGGTCGGTGAAGGAGTAGCACTGATGACAAAAAACTGGTCCCTTGATATTCTGAGGTTCTACACTGCCTAAAGCTATCTTGATGGAATCTCAGGAAAAGGATAATAATTAATGGGTTTCTTCGGAAATCATTTATTCCTATTTACAAAAAGAGGTAGGTCCCTATTCTGTTCATGCGGTTTAAACACAACCTTGAGTTTGTCGTTCACATCCTTAGAGAAAACAAATATTCGGCAACCTATTTTTTCCTCTATTACTGCAAAATCATCTTGCCTTTAGGGTTTCATAAGCAGTCCACACCGAGTGCCATCTGGCCACCTAATTCAATGTAGATTCTTGAAGGTTGAAATAAATCTATTTTAGCGCGCATCTTCCATCGGCTTTTTTAGGTACATGAGTGCTGGAGTCTTATAGGCATGCAGCTATAGCCTGGAAACCAATCCTAACTGGTTCTTACACTCCTATTCTCGTTATTTTATACCTAGCTGTTACTTTGATTGACGTGTGGATGTTTTATTTAAGTAATTCACAGAACAAGAGGATCAATTTGGACCATTTCCCTCTGAATTGTGGCCATATCAGTACATTCTACTACGGAAATCGTCCAACATCGGCTTGGTCAGCCAGACTGAAAGAGTTCTAGAAAACGGTCCGACAGATACCGGGCAAGATTTGGACGGGAAATCTCTTCATGGGGAATGCGGATGTGGAATTGTCCCCCATTCCTATCCGTAAAAAGGAAACCTGCCCGAAGGGTATATTCCCGATATGTCACTACGCTTCTAACCTGTTCTATCACGTTGTGAATGACAGCTACTAACACGTCGTTGATGTCTCGAGTACCGTTAAAGATCCGTCTGGTATCGATACGTACTCTGTAGCGGTGCTGGTCGATAATCCCTGAATTACGCGTAGATCCTTCACGTGTTACCTTCAACAATTCTGTAGAGAAAGGTGCAGTGGTTCATCAACCTCCTCCTCCTCATCGTCATGAAACACCTCAACACGTGAAGGACCCGCTACAGCTCCGTCATCTACAATCCGTCCAGGATGCCCTTTCTGTTTCTGTTTTTTCTGGAAAAAGAATGAAAATTCATAAACAATTGTGTAACATGCTATTATGTACCAATATTTTTCCAGTAATATTTTTCAGTAATATATAGAATAATTAGATTGTAACTTACCGACGATGTCGAAGTTGGGATATTCGCATCAGATAAGGGGGAGGGGGCATCTTCACGTGTAGCTGGAGATTCAGTGGATTCGCCAGTATTTAAGGCTTGCTGATTACGGGCAGGCACTCCAGATGATTTCTGTTGAAAGGAGAAAAAGAACGTGTAAGCTAATTGTAGACTGTTATAGGTGTAATATATACGTATTCCAGAATTTGAAATATGCTTACCTTCCTTGTTTTTTCGAACACACAGATGCGGTGTAGAGTGGACCTAATATGACCGAAATGATTAAAGAGGAATTCCGACGGACTGAATACGATCTGAATTGGGCGATTTACCAGCTACCTTGTCACACGACACAGACCTACCTGTTGAACGTTACGGTTTTGAGCATCAGCGATAATCGAAACGAAGATCATACGCAATTTCTCTCGTTCATGTATCTTGGTGTATGAATTAAACAGTCTTGTGAGCTTATTTATGAAGACTAGTTCGGTTTTTCCTACAGTGTAATCATAACATAGACGTGGGCAAGAATACAATTGTGTATATAAATAGTTAAAATCTGGAGAAAAAATAAAATGACTAGATGTTATAGAACAGCTATTATGAAGATAATATTAGGAAATCATGTATAATATGAAATACAATCATTAACCATTTACCTATTTATCCTTCGAGTGTATGGTTCTCAGGTATATTGATATTAAGTATAATAACATCCGTTCTCACCAAGCTATTTCTATAATATATATTATATTATATATATCATAATTATATATTATATATCTGTTTGTAGTCTACCTGATTATCTTATCTCATTTCTCAGCGATCACTGAGTGGTTGTGCTGCGGAATTGAATATTCTAGTTCAGCATTATATATTTAATATTATCGTTGAAGCTTATACTGGATCGATTCTCGAAGGATTAGTATATCAGTTATTCTCTTAACATAGACTAATTTTGTCATTACTCGTTCAATCACTCTTCATTGACTTTATTTAATAATTGAGCATTATCACACTGTTAATGAAATAGCATATAAGTATTATATATATATATATTATTATATATATAATAGAATATATATTGTAAATAACGGGTCTTATAGTAAATTA
>JABUQX010093516.1:0-36438 GCA_015478945.1 Trachelipus rathkii | reverse complement strand
AAATGGTTGAATTTAGGAAAAAATCGTTACTGTTTAAGAGTTCTAAATTGTAGATGTGAAAATTTAAGGAAAAAAACTTGTAAATTTAGAAGTTCAGAATTGTTATTAAAAAACAGGTTTTCACAAACTAATGAAATATTCTTGGTATATAAAAACAAATATTGAAAATTTCAATGTAAAAAACGTCAATTTAAGACACCTTAAACTATTAATAAATTCGCTTTCTGCTTTTTGAAATTGCTTTCAATTGTTGAAAACACATTAGTTTTTTCAAACTGCTGAATAATACCGTTAAAAACGCAATTTTAAGATTTACCAAATAATTCAAAAATGTTTGAAAAATTTGAGGAAAAATTCTACTGTTTAAAGAGTTCTTAATTTTTGTAATGTGAAAATTTAAGAAAAAAGCGTAATTTTTATAGTTTAAAAATATTTGATTCTAAAACAAGGATTCAAAAGAAGGCGATGAGTTGGAAGTTAAAAACAATATGGGAATTTTGATTGAAAAACTGTCAATTTAAGACCACCAAACAATTAATAAATTCTCATTGCCTGCTCAGTGAAACTGTATCAGTACAATCAAACACAGTCCTTTTTCAAGAGCTGAAAATACCGTAAAAACTCAATTTTAAGATTTAACCAAATAATTTTCAAATGTGAAATTTAGGAAAAATCGTACTTTTTAAGTTCTAAATTTGTAATGTTGAAAAATTTAAAGAAAAGCGTAATTTTAGGAGTTAATTTTTTTTGCCAAAAAAGCTTTTCAAAAACTAATGAAAATATTTTGGTATATAAAAACAAATATTTGAAATTTCATTAAAAAACGGTCAATTTAAGGACATCTTAAAACGTATTTAAATATTCTCTTTTCAGCTATTGAAATTGCATTTCAATGAAACACATTTATTTTTTCAAAATGCTAGAAATACCTTAAAAAACTCAATTTTAAGATTTACCAAATAATTTCAAAAGTTGAAATTTAGGAAAAATCGTACTTTTAAGAGTTCTAAATTTGTAATGTGAAAATTTAAGAAAAACCGTAATTGATTATATGTCTCAAAAGGTTTTATTGATCAAACTAGGTTCAGCGGTAATTACCAATACTAATGGAAATATCAATCAGGCTGTTATCAAAAAAATTGTTGCAGATGTTCATTAAAAAAAATTAAAATTGTTTTGACACCCAAAAAAACAACTTCAATTAGAATTCCGTCTTTTTTATGCTTTATTGAAATCTGCATTTCAATGAAACGCATATTTTTAACAACTGCGTGATACGTTTACTACATTTTGGTCTAACCAAATAATTTCAAATGTTGAAATTTAGGAAAAATCGTACTTTTAAGAGTTCTAAATTTGTAATGTGAAAATTTAAGAAAAAGCGTAATTTTAGAAGTTAAATTTTTTTATTAAAACAGGTTTTCACAACTAATGAAATATTTGGTGTATAAAAAAAATATTGAAATGTCATTAAAAAACGGATCAATTTAAGACACCTAAAACAATTAATAAATTCTCTTTTCGCTTCTTTTTGAAATTGCTTTCAATGAAACACATTATTTTTTCAAATGCTGAAAATACCGTTAAAAACTCAATTTTTAAGATTTAAAACAAAAATAAATTTCAAATGTTTGAAATTTAGGAAAAATCGACTTTTAAGAGTTCTAAATTTGTTAAATGTGAAACTTTTAAAGAAAAAGCCCCGTAATTTTAGAGAGTTAAAGTTTATCTGATAACAGGTTTTTCACAAACTAATGAAATATTTGGCTATATAAAACGAAAATAATTGAAAATTATTCATATAAAAAACGTCAATTTACGACACCTAAAAACAATTAATAACAGATGAACTGGCAACGCTTTATAGCATATTGCATTTGATGCAGAAACTAGTGATTTCAACTGCTGGAAGACATACCGTTAAAAAACTTCAATTTTTAAGAAATTTACCAAATTTCTAATTTCCTAAATGTGTGAAAATTTACGGAGCAAATAGTGTCATCTTTTAGAGTTCCATAAATTTTTATTGTTAAAATATAAGAAAAAATGTAATTTTAGAACATGGTTAAATTGTTTTATTAAAACAGGTTTTCACAACTAATTGAAATATTTTGGTTATATAAAAACAAATTATTGAAAATTCATTAAAAAAAACCTTCAAATTTTAAGACACCGAAAACTATTAATAGATCACTTGTCTGCTTTTTGAAATTGATTTCAATGAAACACATGTATTTTTCAAATGCTGAGAACATACCGTTTCGAAACACAAAGATCGATTTACCAAATAATTTCAAATGTTGAAATTTAGGAAAAATCGTACTTTTAAGAGTTCTAAATTTGTAATGTGAAAATTTAAGAAAAGCGTAATTTTAGAAGTTAAAATTTTTTATATTGAAAAACTTTAGAATAACTAATGAAAAATTTGGTATATTAAAAACAAGAATTATTGAATATTTCATTAAAAAACGTCATCTTAAGACACCTAAAACTATTAATAAATTCACTTTTCAGCTTTTTCTGAAATAGCATTTCAATGAAACACAGTATTATAATTTCAATTGCTGAAAATACCGTTAAAAACTCAATATCTTAGATTTACCAAATAATGGTTTCAAAACGGTTAAAATTCTTAGGAAAAATTCGAACTATTTAAGAGTTCTAAATTTCGTAATATTGGAAAATTTAAGAAAAAGGGTAGTTTTTATTTAAGTTAAAATTTTTTATATTAAAAAACAGGTTTGCACAACTAAAGATGAAATATTTTGTATATTTAAAAACAAAATATTGAAATTTCATTAAAAAAACAGTCAATTTCAGGACACCCTGAAAACAATTAATAAATTTCTCTTTTCTGCTTTTTTGAAATAGCATCTTCACATGAAACACATTATGTTTTATCAAATGGGAAAATACCCGTTTGAAAAACTCAATTCTTAAGATTTAAACAAAAATAATTTCAAATGTTGAATATTTAGGGAAAAATCGTACTTTTAAGAGTTTCTAAATTTGTAATGTGAAAATTTAAGAAAAAAGCGTAATTTTAGAAGTTATAATTTTTCATTAAAACATATAAAAACAAAACTAATGAAATATTTGGTTTTTTTTTTTATATAATAACAAATATTGAAAATTTTCATTTAAAAACGTAGAAATTATAAGACACCAGTAAGAACAATTAATAAATTCTCTTTTCGCTGTTTTGATAATTTGCATTTCAATGATAACAAACATTATTTTATTCAAGAATGCTGAAAAATACCGTTTAAAAAACTCAATTTAAGAATTACCAAAATAATTTCAAATGTTTGAAATTTGAGGAAAGAAACTCGTACTTTTAAGAGTCTAAATTTGTAATGGAAAATTTAAGAAAAAGCGTATTTTAAGAAGTTAAAATTTGTATTAAAACAGGTTTCAAACTAAGTGAAATATATTTGGTATTTAAAAACAATATTGAAATTTCATTAAAAAACGCAATTTTGAGGAACCTAAAACAATTGAATAAGATTCTCTTTTCTAATGCTGTTTTGAAATCTGCATTGTCAATGAAAACACCTTGTATATTTTCAATGCTGAAAATATACCGTTAAAAAACTTCAATTTTTTAAGATATAACAAGCAATTGTCAAATGGTTGAAATTAAGGAAAATTATCCGTACTTTTAAGAGTTTTAATTTGTGAAATGGGCAAAATTGGTGTTAAGAAAAAGGCGTAATTTAGAAGGTTAAATTTTTATTTAAACAGGTTTTTTCAAAACTAGATGAAAATTATTGTGGTCATTAAAGAAAAACCGAATAAATGAAATTTTCATAGAAAAAAAATTATAATTTAGGTTATCATGACAGTATTTTGGAAATTCAACTTTTCAGGTTTTTGGACAATATGCATTTCAATGAAACACATTATTTTTGTCAAATGCTGAAAATAACTTTAAAAACAACTTCAATTTTAAGATTACCAAATAATTTCAAAGTTGAATAATTCAGGAAAAAGATCGTACTGTTTAAGAGTTCTCAAATGTGTAAATGGAAAATTTAAAAAAAAAGCGTTAATTTTTAGAAGTTAAAAATTGTTTTATTTTAAAAACAGTTTTCACAACTTAATGAAATATTTGGTATATAAAAACAAATAATGAATTTTCAACTAAAAACGTCAATTTAAGACAACCATAAATACAATTAATTAAAATTCTCTTTATCTGCTATTTGAAATTTGTATTTCAATGAAACACATTATTTTTTTCAAAAGCTGATGAAAATACCGTTAAAAAAACTCAATTTAAGGATTAATCAAATAATTGCAAATGTTGAAATTTTGAGGAAAAATCGTACTTTTAGAGTTCAAAATTGTAATGTGAAATTTGAAGAAAAAGCGTAAATGTTAGAAGTTAAATTTTTTTTTATTTTTTAAAACAGGCATTCAATACTAAATAAAATCTCTTTTGTGTATATAAAAACAAATATTGAAAATTTATATAAAAAACGTCAATTTTAAGACAGTCTTAAAAGCTATTAATATAGTTCACTTTTCAAGCTATTTGAAATTCGCATTTCAATGAAACACATTATTTTTTTCAAATGCCTGAAAATACCCCGTTAAAAATCAATATTAAGAATTACTTCAATCAATAGCCAGATGTTGAAATTTAGAAAAAAATGCGTACTTTTAAGAGTTCTAAAATTCGTAATGTGAAAATTTAAGAAAAAGCGTAATTTTAGAAGTTTAAATTTTTTTATTAAAACATGTTTTCACAACTAAATGAAATATTTTGGTATTAAAAACAAATATCTGAAATTTCATGAAAAAACGTCAGATTTCAAGACACTAAAACAATTAAATAAATGATGCTTTTCTTGCTTTTCGAAATTGCTTTTCAAGTGCCAACACCACTTTTTTTTCAAAATTCGCTGAAAAAAGTACCGTTAACGAAACTTCAATTTTAAAGATTTTACCAAAATTAATTTTCAAAGTTGAAAATGTTAGGAAAAATCGTTACTTTTTAAGAGTTCTAAAGTTGTAATGTGAAAATTTTAAGAAAAAGGCGTAATGTTAGAAGTAAATTTTTTTTATTAAAACAGGTTTTTCAAAACTAATGAAATAGAATATTTGGTTATATAAAAAAACAAATATTGAAATTTTGTTAAAAAAAAGAACGTCAATTTAAGACATCTAAAAACTATACATAAAATTCACTGTTAGTTATTTGAAAATTGCATTTGCAAGGAAACACATATATTTTTCAAATGCTGAAAAATACCGTTAAGAACTCAATTTTTAAGATTTACCAAATAATTTCAAAATGTTGAAATTTTAGGAAAATCGTACTTTTTAAGAGTTCTATTTTTTATTTAATGTGAAAATTAAGAAAAAGCGTAAATTTAGAGATTAAAATTTTTTATTAAAAAACAGGTTTTCACAACTTTAATGAAATATTTGGTATATAAAACAAATATTGAAATCTTCATTAAAAAACGTTCAATTGTAAGACACCTAAAAACAAATTAATAAATTCTCTTGTCTGCTTTTGAAATTGCATTTCAATGCAACACATCTTTTTTCAGAATGCTGAAATTACGTTAAAAACTCAATTTAAGGATTAACCAAATAATTTCAAATGGTGGTGAAATTTAGGAAAAATCCGTACTTTAAGAGTTCTAATTTGTAATCGCGAAAATTTAAACGAAAAAGCGTAATTTTAGAAAGTTAAATTTTTTTATTAAAAAGCAGGTTTTCGCAAACTTAATGAGAATATTTGTAATAAAAACATAAGATTAGAAATTTCATTTTAAATAAACGTCAATTTAAGACATTCTAAAAACTATTAATAAATTCACTTCTTTTGCTTTTTGGAAATTGCATTTCAATTAAACACATTATTTTCTCAAATGCTGAAAATACGTGTTCACAAAACACTTCAATTTTAAGATTTACAAATAAATTTCAAATGTTGGAAAATTTAGGAAACAATTCGTACTTTATAAGAGTTAAATTTGTAAATCGTGAAAATTTTAAGCAAAAGCGTTAATTTTAGATATTTAACTTCTTATATATAGAAACTCGTGTACTTAGCTGTACTAGCTATGTTAGCTAGTTCTAGTAAAACACTAGGAAACTTTAAAAAATGTGTCCAATTTTAAGACAAAAACCAAAAACTATTAATAAATTCACTTTTGTGCCTGCTTTTTGAATTAGCATTTCAATGCAACACATTATTTTCTTTCAAAATTGCTAAAAATACATTAAAAACTCAATTTTAAGATTAGACCAAATAATTTCAAATGTTGAAATTTAGGAAAAAGTTTTTCGTCTTTTTAAGGTTCTAAATTTGTAATGTGAAAGATTTAAGAAAAAGCGTAATTTCAGAAGTTTAATTTGCCTTAATTTCATGTTTTGTTTAATCGAATTGAAAATTTGGTAATAAATAACGTGATCAAGATTGAAATGTTTCATCTGTGCTAGTAATGGTAAAATATATGACATCTAAAACTATTAATAAATTAACTTTTCAGCTTTTGGGAAAATTGCATTTCAATGAGAAACACATCTATTTTTTTTCAACATGCTTGAAAAATACACGTTAAAAAACTCATAATTTTAAGATTTACAAATAATCTCAAATGGTTGAATTTATGAAAAAATCGTTACTTTTAATTCGTAATGTGAAAATTTAAGAAAAAAGCGTAATTTTATAAAAATGTTTTAAAATTTTTTTATTAAAAAAGGTTTGCACGAACAATGAAAATATCTTGTAATATAAAAACGAAATATTGAAATTCATGGTAAAAAACGTGCAACTTTTAAGACACGTTAAAAACAAATTAATCAAATTGTCTTTTTCTGCTTTTTGAAATTGAAAATTGCATTTCAATGAACACATTATTTTTTCAAATGCTCAAAATACTTTATGAAGTTTTCATTTTAAGATTTTACAAATAATTGTCAAATGTTGAAATTAGGGAAAAATCGGACTTATAAGAGTTCAAATGTTGAAATTGTGAAAATTTAAGCAAAAGCGTAATTTAGAGTTAAAATTTTTTATTTAAAACCAGGGGGTTTACACAACCTAATGAGAATATCTTTGGTATATTAAAAACAAATATTTGAAATTTTCCATTAAAAACACGTTCAATATTAAGACACCTAAAAAACTATTAATAAATTCACTTTGTAGCTTTTTGAAATATTGCATTTCAGGGAAACACATTATTTTTTCAAAGTTGCTGAAAATACCGTTTTAAAACTCATTTCAAATTTTTTAAAGATTTAACAAGATAATTTCAAATGTTAAATTTTAGGAAAAAAATCGTACTTTTTAAGAGTTCTAAATTCGTAATGGTGGAAAATTTAAAAAAAAAAAGCGTAATTTTAGATGTTTAAAGGTTTGTTTTATTTTTAAAAAACAGGTTATTCACAACTAAAAATATTTTGGTACTATAAAAAAACAAAGATATTGTTGAAATTTCATTAAAAAAACGGTCAATTTAGGGGGACACCGTAAAAACTAGTTTAATTAAATTCACTATTTCTGCTTTTTGAAATAGGCATTTCAATGAAACACATAGTTTTTTCAAATGCTGCTGAAAAACCCGTTAAAAACTTAATTTTTTAAGATTTACCAAATAATTTCAAATTGTTGAAATTTAGGATAAAATCGTACTTTTTTAAGAGTTCTAAACTTTGTATTGTAATGTAAACATTTAAGAAAAAGCGTAATTTGAAGAAAGTTGAAATTTTTTTATTAAAACAGGTTTTCACAAACTTGGTATGAAATATTTGGGTATATAAAAACAAATAATTCGAATTTCCATTAAAAACGTCCAATTTAAGGACACCTAAATCAATCTTAAATAAATTTCTCTTTCTGATTTTGAAATTGTTTGTTCAATTTGAAATACGATTATTTTTGTCAAGATGCTGAAAATAGCCGTTTAAAAAACCCAATTTTAAGATTAACCAAAAATTTCAAATATGTGAAATTTAGGAAAAATCGTACTTATTTGTAACGTTAAATTTGTAATGTGAAAAATTTAGAAAAAGCGGTATTTTTAGAAGTTTAAATTTTTATTAAACAGGTTTCAAAAATAATTGAAATATTTTTTTTAATATAAAAACAAAATATTGAAATTTCATTAAAAACAACAGTCAATTTAAGACATTCTAAAACTATTAATATATCAGTTTTTCAGCTATTTGAAATTGCATTTCAATTGAAACACATTATGATTTTTTCAAACTGCTTTGGACAATAACGACGTTAAAAGAATTTCAACTTTTTAAGAATTATCTCAAATAGATTTCAAATGTTGAAATTGGAAAAATCGTACTTTTAAGAGTTCTAAATTACCGTAATGTGAAAATTAAGAAAAAAGCGTAAGTTTTAGAAGTTAAATTTTTTGGTTTTATTAAAACAGGTTTTTCAAAACTAATGAAATTATTTGGAATAGTAAAAACAAAATAATTGAAATTTCATTAAAACAACCTCAATTATTAAAGACACCTAAAACTATTAATAAAATTCACTTTTTGCTTTTTGAAATTGCATTTCAAATGAAACACATATTATTTTTTTCAAATGCTGAAATACCGTAAAAACTGCAATGTGTTAAGATTTACAAATAATTGTCAAAGATGTTGAAATTAGGAAAAAGATCGTACGTTTGTAAGAGTTTCTAAATTTCGGTAATGTTGAAAATTAAGAAAAGAAGCGTAATTGTTAGAACGTTAAAATTTTTATGTTATTAAAAACAGTGTTTATTCAAACATACTAATGAAGAATATTTGGTATATAAAACAAAATATTGAAAATTTCATTAAAAAACCTCAATTTATGACACCAAAAAAATAATTTTAAATTAAATTCACGTTTCTGCTTTTTGAAATAGCATTTACAATGAAACACATTATTTTTTCACAAGCTGAAAAAATACGGTTAAAAAACTCAATTTTAAGAGTTTCAAAAGAAAAACTTTCAAATGTGAAATTTGAGGTAAAAATCGGTACTTTTAAGACGTGTCTAAATTTTGTAGTGTGAAAATTATTAAGAAAAGGCGTTCAATTTTAGAAGTTAAAATTTTTTTATTGAAAAACAGGTTTCAAAACTGAAGTTAAAACTATTATGTATATAAAAACAAATTTGGAAATTTCATTAAAAAAACGTCAATTTAAGACATCTAAAAAACTATAGCATAAAATTCACTTTCTTCAGTTATTTGACTAAGTTGCCATTCAACTGAAACACATTATTTTTATCGAAATTGCTGGAAAATTACCGTTAAAAAAGCTCCAATTTTTAATGATTTACCAAATAATTTTCCAATGATAAAATTTAGGAAAAACATTGCGATACTTTATAAGAGAGTTACTGAAATTTGTAATGTTGAAAAATTTAAGAAAAAGGGTAATTTTAGGAGTTAAATATTTTTTTATTAAAACAGGTTATTCACAACTAATGAAATAATTTGGTATATAAAAACAATATTGAAAATTTCATTTAAAAAACGTTAACAATTTAAGACACCTTAAAACTATTCATAAATTCACTTTTGCTGCTTTTTGAAATAGCATTTCAAGGAAACACATTATTTTTTTTTAAATGCAGAAAATACCATAAAAAAACTCATTTTTAAGATTAACCAAATAACTTTTCAAATGTTGAAATTTAAGAAAAATCGTACTTTTTAAGAGTTCCTAAATTATGTAATTGTGAAGAAATTTTAAGGAAAAAGCGTTTAATTTAGAAGTTAAATTTTTTATTAAGAAAGAAGTTGTAGGAAACTAATTAAATATTCAGATATATAATTACATCTAATTGAACTAAATTTAAAGAAACGTCAATTTGTAAGACATCGTTAAAACTATTGAATAAATTTACTTTGTCAGCTTTTTGAAATTTGCAATTTAATGAACACCATTATTTTTTGTCAATGCTGAAGAATACCGCTTAAAAAACTTAATTCTGTAACAGCATTTAACCAAATAATTCAAACTGTTGAATTTATGAAAAAATCGTACTTTAAATTCGTAATGGTTGAAAAATTTAAGAAAAAACGTTAATTTAGGAAGTAAAATCTTTCTTGTATTAAAGAAAATGGTTTTCACATCTAAATGAAATATTTCGGTTAAATTAAAAACGAATATTGCGATTTTCCTTTACAATACGTCAATATAAGACACGTAAAAAACAATTAATAAATTCTCTTTTTACTGCTTTTTGAAAATTGCCTTTCAATGAAACACATTTTTTCATTAATGCTGAAAATTACTGTTAGAAAATTTCAATTTAGACTGGTAACAAATAACTTTCAAATGTTGAAATTTAGGAAAAATCGTACTTTTAAGAGTTAAATTTGTAATGTGAAAATTTAAGAAAAAGCGTAATTTTAGAATGTTAAAATTTTTTATATTAAAACAGGTTTACACAACTAATGAAATATTTGGTATATAAAAACAAATATTGAAATTTCATTAAAAAACGTCAATTTAAGACACCTAAAATATTAATAAATTCACTTTTCTGCTTTTTTTAAATTAGCATTTCAATGAAACACATTGATTTTTTCAAATGCGGAAAAATACGTTTAAAAAACTGCAATTTTAGATTTTAAACAACATAACTTTCAATGTTAAATTTAGGGAAAAATTTCGTACTTTTAAGAGTTCTAAATTGTGTAATGTGAAAAAATTTAAAAAAAAAAGCGTATTTTTTAGATGTTAAATTTTTTTTTATTGTTAAAAAAGGGTCTTTCACAACTAATGAAATATTTGGGATATTAAAAAAAAATATTGAAATTTCATTAAAAAACGTCAATTATAGACACCTACCTAAAACTAATAATATATTCACTTCCTTGCTCTTTTGAAATAGGCGAGTTTCCAATGAAACACCATTATTTGTTATCAAATGCTGAAAATACCGGTTAAAAACTCAATTTTAGATTTACCAAATAATTTCAAACAGTTGAAAATTTAGGAAAAATCGTACCTTTTAAGAGTTTCTAAATTTTGTAATGTGAAAATTTTAAGAAAAAGCGTAAATTTTAGAAGTTAAACACTTTTTTATTAAAAACATATATTTTTCACAACTAATGAAAATTTGGTTATATAAAAACAAAATATTTGAATTTTCATTAAAAAACGTGGCAATTAAGGACACCTAAAAATCAATTAATAACATTCGGTCTTTTCCTGCTTTGTTTGAAATTGTATTTCAATGGAACAAAGCATTATTTTTTCAAATGCTGAAAAATACCGTTAAAACTCAATTTTAAGATTTAACCAAATAATTTCAAATGTTGAAATTTAGCAAAAAAAAATCAGTTGACTTTTAAGAGTTCTTAAATTAATGTAATGTGAAAATTTAAGGAAAAAAGTGATAATTTTAGAAGTTTTAAATTTTTATTAAAACAGTTTTCAAAACTAATTAAGGATATAATTTGTATGTAAAAACAAATATATGAAATTTCATTAAAAAAAGCGATCAATTTTAAAGAACATCTAAAACTAGTTAATATATTCAGTTTTCAAGCTTATTTTGAAATTGACATTTCAATGAGAACACTATTATAGTTTCAAAAATGCTGGGAAAACCCGTTAAAAATCAATTTTAAAACAAATTATCAAATTAATTTCAAAGGTTGAAATTTAGGGAAAAAGGGGGGGGTGCGTACTTTTAACGAGTTCGTAAAGATCGTTACATGTGAAAATTTAAGAAAAAGCGTAATTTTTTAGAAGTTAAATTTTTTTATTTAAAACAGGTTTTCACACAATGAAATATGTTGGAAATATAAAACAAATATTGGAAAATTACATTAAAATAAACCTCAATTTAAGACACCCTAAAACTATTTATAAAAAATCACTTTTCTTGCTTTTTGAAAGTTGCATTTCAAATGAAAACATAGTATTTTTTCAAATGCTGAAAAGTACGTTAAAAACTTAATTTTAAGAAGTTACCAGAATAATTTCCAAATGTTGAAGATTGTGATGAAAAATCGACTTTAATTCGTAAGTGTGAAAATTTAAAGAAAAAGCGTAATTTTAGAAGGTTTTAAATGTTTGTATTAAAAAAAGGTTTTCGACATCTAATGAAATATTTGTAATATAAAAACAATATTGAAATTTCATTAAAAAACGTCAAAACTATTAATAAAAACTAAAACTATGAATAAATTCTTTTTTCTGCTTTTTGAAGTTGCATTTTCCAATGAAACACATTATCTTTTTCAAATGCTGAAAAAATTTTTTTTAAAAATTCAATTTTAAATTTAAAAAGTAATTGATGCAATTCTTTTGGAAATTTAGGAAAAAATTGAATATACTTTAAGACATCTAAATTTGTAATGTGAAAATGTTAGAAAAAGGCGTAATTTAAGAAGTTAAAAATTTTTTATTAAAACAGGTTACACAACTAATGAAGCAAAATATTTGGATATAAAAACAGAAATTGAAAGTTCATTAAAAACGTCAATTTTAAGACACCTAAAACTATTACAAAATTCACTTTTCTGGCTTTTCTTGAGAATAGCATATTCAATGAAACACATCATCTTTTCAAAGTGCTGAAAATAACGTTAAAAACTCAATTTTTAAGATTTAACAAATAATTGTCAAATTTTTTTAAATTAGGAAAATATAAATTGTATAAAATTTAATAACAACATTGATAATCGTGAAAATTTAAAAAAAGCGTAATTTTAGATGTTTAAAAATTTTTTTATTAAAACAAGGTTCTTCACAACTAATGAAATATTTTGGTTATTATAAAAACAAATATTGAAATTTCATTAAAAAACGTCAATTTAGGAGACCTAAAACTATTAATTAAATGTCACTTCTGCTGCTTTTGAAATAGCATTCCAATGAAAAAACACATTAGTGTTTTCAAATTGCTGGAAATTGACCGGTTAAAAAAAACTCGAATCTTTTAAGATTTACCAAATAATTTCAAATGTGAAATTTAGGAAGAAATCGTACTTTTAAGAGTTCAAATTTGTTAAGTGAAAAATTTAAGAAAAAGCGTTAATTTTAGAAGTTAAAGATTTTTTATTGAAACAGGTTTTCACAACTAATGAAATATTTGTTATTAATAAAAACAAAAATTGAAAATTTCATAAAAAAAGGTCAATTAAGGACACCTAAACAATTAATAAAATCTCTTTTTCTGCTTTTGAAATTGCTTTTCAATTGAAACACTTTATTTTTTCAATTGCTGAAAATACCGTTAAAACTCAATTCTTTAAGAATTACCAGATAATTTCAAAAATTGTTGCAAATTTTGAGGATAAAATCGTATTCTTTAAGAGTTCTGAAATTTGTAATGCTGAAAATTTAAGGAAAAGTTGTAATTTTAGAAGTCTAAAATTTTTATATAAAACGGTATTATCACAAACTAATGAAAATGATTGGTATATAAATAACAAATAGTGTGAAATTTTTCATTAAAAAACCTCAATTTAAGGCACCTAAAACTAATTAATGAAGAAAATCACTTTTCCTTTTTGAAATTGCATTCAATTGAAACACATTATTTTTTCAACTGGCCTGAAAAAGAATACCGTTAAACAAACTTCAATTTTAGAGATTTACCAGAAAATGTTCGCAATGGCTGAAACTTTAGGGAAAAAATCGTACTTTTTTAAGAGTTCTAAAGTTCGTAATTGGTGATAAATTTAAGAAAAAGCGTATCTTTAGAAGTTAAAATTTTTATTAAAACAGGTTTTCACAACTAATGAAATACTTTGGTAGTATATAAAACAACATATCGAGAATCCAATTCGTTAAAAAACTCCAATTTAAGACACCAAAAAATATTAATAAATTTCGCTTGTCTGCTTTTTGAAATAGCATTTTCAATGCAACACATTATTATTTTCAAATGCTGGAAAATACCGTTTAAAAACTCAATTTTAAGATTTACCAAATAATTTCAAATGTTGAAATTTAGGAAAAATTGTACCTTACTTTAAGAGTTCTAAATTTGGTAATTGGAAAATTTAAGAGAAAAAATGTCATTTTGTAAGAAGTTAAATTTTTGATTAAAACAGGTTTTCAAAACTAATGAAAATATTTGGTATATAAAAAAACAAGATATTGAAATTTCATTAAAAACGCAATTTAAGACATCTAAAAGCTATATTAAATTCCAGCTTTTTCAGCTTTTGAAATGTGGCATTTCAATGAAACACATTTATTTTTTCAAATGCTGAGAAAATACCGTTAAAAAACTTAATTTTAGATTTTTACCAAATAATTTCAAATTGTTGAAATCTTATGAAAATCGTTACTTTTAAATTTGTAATGTGGAAATTTAAGAAAAGCGTAATTTTTAGAAGTTAAAATTTTTTAGTTAAAACAGGGGTTTTCACAAACTAATGAATATGTTGGGTTATAATAAAAAGAATATGAAAATTTCTATTAAAAAACGTTCAATTTAAGACACGTAAAACGAAATTAATAAATTCTCTGTTTTGCTTTTTGAAATTGCATTTTTTCAATGAAGACACATTATTTTTTTTTCAAATGCTGCAAAATACTGTTAAAAACTCAATTTTTAAGATTTACCAAAAATAATTTCAAATGTTGAATTTAGAAAAAAATCGTACTTTAAGAGTTCTTAAATTTGTAATGTGAAAATTTAAGAAAAAGCGTAATTTTAGAAGTTAAAATTTTTTATTAAAACAGGTTTTCACAACTAATGAAATATTTGCTGTAATTATTAAAAACAAATATTGAAATTTCATTAAAAAACGTCAATTTATGACACCTAAAACTATTAATAAATTCGCTTTTCTGCTTTTTGAATTTGCATTTCAATGAAACACATTATTTTTTTATTCAAATGCTGAAAATACTGTTAAAAATTTAATTTTTAAGGATTTAACAAATTAATTTCAAATGTTGCTGAAATTTAGGGAAAATCGTCTTATAAGATTTTCTAAATTTGGTAATGGTGAAAATAGTTAAAGCAAAAGCGTAAATTAGAAGTTAAAATTTTTTTGTTATTATTTTAAAAAACAGGTTTAGCACCAACTAATGAAATATTTTGGTGTATAAAACAAATAGTTTTGAAATTTCAATTTTTTTAAAAAAAACGTCAAATTTTAAAAAAAAAAAAGACAACCTAAAACTATTAATAAATTGCATTTCAATTTTAGAAATTCCATTTCAATGAAACACATTAATTTTTTCAAATGCTGAAAACCTGTTTTAAAACATCAATTTTAAGATTTAAACGAAGATATTTTTGGCAGGCACCACCACTTGTAGGAAAAAATAGTACGATATAAGCAGTTCTAAATTTTGTAATGTTTAAAATTTAATGAAAAAAGCGTAATTTTAGAAGTTTTAAATTTTGTATTGAAAACAGTGTTCCACAGACTAATGAAATATTTGGATATAATAAAAACAAATATTGAAATTTCATTTTAAAAAACGTCAATTTTAAGACACCTAAGAACTATTAATTAACAATATCGCTTTTCTGCTTTTTGAAATTGCATTTCAATGAAACAGAATTATTTTTTCAAAATGCTGAAAATACCGTCGTTAAAAACTCCAATTTTAAGAAGTTACCAAATAATTTCAAATGTTTGAAATTTAGGAAAATCGGTTACTGTTTAAGAGTTATAAATTTGTAATTTGTAACGATCAAAGCAAAAAGCGTTAATTTGAGAAGCCACAATTTGTCAGATAAACAGTGGTATCACAAACTAAAGCTGGAAACTATTTGGTAAATTAAAAAGAAAATATGTGTGAAGATATTCACTTAAAAAACAGTCCCAATTTAAGACACCTTAAAACAATTAATAAATTCTCTTTTTCTGCTTATTAGAATAACTTGCATTGTCAATGAAACACACTTATTTTTTCAAAGCTGCTGAAAAATACACGTTAAAAAACTCAAATTTTAAGATTAACCAAATAATTTCAAATGTTGAAAAATTAAGGAAAAATGGTACTTCTAAGAGTTTCTAAATTTACTTGTATTGTCGAAAATTTAAGGGAACAGAAAGCGTAATTTTAGGAAGTGTAAAATTTTTTTATTTAAAAACAGGTTTTCAGAAACTTAATGAAAATATTTGGTTTATATACAAAACAAATTTATTGAAAATCTTCATTAAAAAACGTCAATTTAAGGACATCTCAAACACTATATAATAAATCACTTTTCAGCGTTTATTGAAACTTGCATCTTCAATGAAACAACATTATTTTTTTCAAGTGCTTGCAAAGATACCGGTTTGTAATAAAATACTCAATTCTTAGGAATTACCAAATAATTTCAATGGTGAAAATTTAGGAAAAATCATCGTACTTTTAAAAAGTTCTAAAAATTCTTAATATGAAAGATTTAAGAAAAGAAGCTTACATTTAGCAAGTTTAAAATCTTTTTTATTAAAATAGGTTTTCGACAACTAATGAAATATTGGGTATATAAAAACAAATATTGAAGATTCATTAAAAAAACGTCAATTTAAGGACACCTAAAAACCAATTTAATAAATTGTTTTTTCCTGCTTTTGAAATTGCATTTCAATGAACCACCATATTTTTTTAAATGCTGAAAATACGGTTAAGAAATCTCAATTTTAATTTTATTTACCACAATAATTTGCAAATGTCTTAAATTTTAGGAAAAATGTGTTCGTTACTTAAGAGTTTTCTAAATTTTGTTAATGTAAAAATTAAAGAAAAACAAGCGTAATTTTAGAAGTTTAAATTTTTTTATTAAAACAGGATTTCACAACTAATGAAATATTTGGCTATAATTAAAAACAAATATTGAAAATTTCATTAGAAAAAACGTCAATTTTTAAGACACCTAAACTATTTACAAATTTCGATGTTCTGCTTTTTGAAATTGCATTATTCAATGAAAATACGATTATTTTTTTTCAAAGTGCTGAAAATTACCGCTTCAAAAAACTCAATTTTCAAGAGATTTACCCAGAATAATTTCAAATGTTTGAAATTTAAGGAAAAATCGTACTTTTTAAGCATTGTCTATTTTTGTAATGTAAAAATTTTAAGCCAAAAGCGAAATTCTTAGACAGTTAAAATTTTTGTAATTAAAACAGGATTTTTACACTAATGAAATATTTGGTGATAGTACTTAAAAACCACAAATAACTTGAAATTCACTTAAAAAAACGAAGTCCCAAATTTAAAGACACCATAAAAAACTGATTTAATAACAATTCCACTTTTCAGCTTTTTGAAAATGCATTTCCAAATGAACACCACATTATTTTTTCAAAAATGCTGAAAATTACCCGTTAAAAACTCAATTTTTAAGATTTACCAATAAATTTAAAATGTTGAAATTAGGAAAAATCTAACTTTTTTTAAGAGTTCTAAATTTAGAATGCTGAAAATTTTAAGAAAAAAGCGTAATTTTAGAAGTATAAAAAATTTTGTATTGAAACAGGTTTTCACAACTAATGAAAATAATTTGGTATATAAAAAACAAATATTGAAAAATTTCATTGAAAAACGTGCATTTTAGACACCTAAAAGCTATTAATAAATTTACTTTTTCTGCTTTTTGAAATTGCATTTCAATGAAAACACATTAATTTTTCGAAATGCTGAAAAATAACCGTTAAAAACTGCAATTCTTAAGACTTAACCAGAATAATTTCAAATGTCTGAAATTTAGGAAAAAATCGTACTTTTTAAGGATCGTACGTTTTTTGTAATTAGAAAATTTAAGAAAAAGCGTAATTTAGAAGTTTAAAATTTGTTATATAAAAAAACAGGTTTTCACAACTAATGAAATATTTGGTATTATAAAAGACAGAAATAATTGGACAATTTCTTAAAAAACGGTTCAATGTAGGACACCTAAGAAACAATTAATAAGATTGGGCTCTTTTCTGCTTTTTTGAAATTGGCATTTCAATGAAAACACATTATTATTTTTCAAATGCTGAAAACTCAGTTAAAAACTCCAATTTTAAGATTTAACAAATAATTTCAAAATGTTGAAATTTAGAAAAAATCGTACTTTTAAGAGTTCTAAATTTGTAATGTGAAATTTAAGAGGAAAAGCGGAATTTTAGAAGTTAAAATTTGTTTATTAAAACAGGTTTTCGACAACTAATGAAACTATTGTGGTTTATAAAACAAAGGTATTGACATTTCATTAAAAAACGCAATTTAAGACATCAAAAACTAGTAATAACATTCCACGTTTCAGTTATTGTTGAAAATTGCATTTTCAATGAAACACAGTATTTTTTTCAAAATGCTCGCAAATACTTTAAAAACTCAGATTTTAACAGAGATTTTACCCAAAATAATTTCAAATTGTTGAAATTTAGGAAAAAAATCGTATTATTAAGAGTTCTAAATTTGTACATGTTGAAAATTTAAAGAAAAAGTTAATTTTAGAAGTTAAAATTTTTTTCTTAAAACATGTTGTTCACAAAATGAATGAAATATTTGGTATATAAAAAACAAATATTTGAAATTTCATTAAAAAGACGTCAATTTAAGACACCTTAAACCTATAATTAAATTTCGCTTTTTTTTGATTTTTGAAATTGCATTCTCAATGAAACACTTATTTTTTCAAATGCTGAAAAAATACCGTAAAAACTCAATTTTTAAGATTTTTACCAATAAATATCTTCAAATGTTGAAATTTAGGAAAAATCGTACTTTTAAAAAGAGTTCTAAGTACCATAAAATGTGAAAAACTTTTAAGACTAAATGGCGTAATTTTAGAATTAAAATTTTTTATTAAAACAGGTTTTCACAAACTAATGAAATATTTGGTTAATAAAAACAAATATTGAAATTTCATTAAAAAACGTCAATTTAAGACACCTAAAACAATTAATAAATTCTCTTTTCTGCTTTTTGAAATTGCATTTCAAGGAAACACATTATTTTTTATTCAAATGCTGAAAATACCGTTAAAAACTGAAATTTAAAGATTTACAAATTAATTTCAAATGTTGAAAATTTAGGAAAAACCGTACTTTAACTTTTAAAGGAGTTCTAAATTTGTATGTGAAAAATTTAAGGAAAAGCGTAATTTTTGAATAGAAGTTAAATTTTTTTATTAAAACAGGTTTTCACAACTAATGAAATATTTGGTATATAAAAACAAATATTGAAATTTCATTAAAAAACGTCAATTTAAGACAGCTAAAACTATTAATAAATTCTCTTTTTCAGCTCATTTGAAATTGCATAATTCAATAAGAAACACATGATATTTTTTCATAAATTGCTTGAAAAAATAATAAACCGGTTATAAAACAGCTGCAGATTTTAAGAATTACCAAAATAAATTGTCAAAATGTTGAAAATTTAGGAAAAAAATACGTTACTATTTAAGATTCTAAAATCCTAAGCGTTAACTGTGAATAATTTAAGAAAAAAGGCGTTAATTTTAGAAGTTAAAATTTTTTATTAAAAAACAGGTCAATTTGCACAACTAATGAAATTATTGAGATATATTAAAAACAAATATTAGGAAAAGAAAAAATTTCATTAAAAAAAAACTCAATTTATGAACAACCAAAAAAGCAATTAAATAAATGTCTCTTTATGCTTTTTGAAAATATGACAATTTCAATAATGAAAACACATTATTTTTTTCAAAGTCTGAAAATAACCGTTAAAAACTCAATTTTGAAGAAAAGAAAATTTACCATAACTAATTTCAAAACGTTAGAAATTTAGGAAAAAATATCAAGTTATATTTATTAAGAGTTACTAAATTATCGTAATATATGAAAAATTTAAGAAAAAAAGGCCTGTAATTTTAAAGAAGGTATAAAATGTTTTTATTATAAAACAGGTTTTCGACAAACTAAATGAAAAATGAATTTTGTAGTATAAAAACAGATAATTGAAATTTCCATTAAAAAAAACGTCCAATTTAAGATCACCTTAAAAACGAAGTTATAAAGTTCTCTTGTACCGCATAACTAAATTTAATTTTAGCGCAAAAATAACACTAATATTTTTATCAAAATGGACTTAAAATATTTTTTATTATATTATCAAAATTTTAAGAAAAAGGAAAAAGAAATTACCAAATAAAGTTTCAGAAGACTGAAAAGTTAGGATAAATCGTAATCTTTTCATAATAAGGTGTTCTAAATTAAATGTAAGATTAAAATCTTAAGAGAAAAATTGTAATTTTAGAAGTTATAATTTTAATCTTTGAAACTTAAAATACCAGCGGTCCCACAAACTAAAGACAAGTAATTTTAAGAAGCGAATACTGACTACAAATGCCTTTGTTTTTTGGTAATGTTCCGTTGTAAAAGAAAAGCCTGCAATTTTCATCACCTCCGCCTAAACAGCTAGTGTAATTAAAATCACTTTCCTTGGCTCTTATGAAATCCTGAACATTCTCTTATTGAAAAAGCAATTATTTTAATCATAATAAAGCTGAAAATACCGGTGTTAACGCCCAGAACCACTCAATTCTTAAGATTAACCAAAAAAATACATTTCAAAAATGTTTGAAATCTCCTAGAAGAAAAAATACGATGTACTTTTAAGAGTTACTAAGATTTGTCAAACTGATGAAGAATGTATGAGACAATAAGACGTAAAATGTTTTTGAGAGAGATTAAGAAAAATTTTTATTAAAAACAGGTGTTTAACACAACTAAAGTGAAATATATAATAGGCTTATATATAAAAACAAAATATACTTGAAATATTCATTAAAAAATAAACAGTCAAATTTAAGGACCAACTCAAAAAAACCTTAATTAAATAAAATTCACTTTTCAGGCTTTTTTGACATATAGGGCATTTCAAATGAAAAAACACATATATATTAATAGTCAATTGCCTTGAAAGAATACACGTATAAGAAAAAAACTCAATTCTTTAAGATTTACCAAAATAAATAATTCCTTTTTAATGTGAAATTTTAGGAAAACAAAATTTATTAAAAGAGTTCTAATAATAATCCAGATAAATATGATAAATTTAAGTGAAAAAGCGTATTTTCAGAAGTTAAAAATTTTTTATTTAAAACAATTTTTCTTTCAAATTGAAAATATATTTGTATAATGAAAAAACACCACAAAATATTGAAAATGTTCCGATTAAAAAAAAAGTCAATTTTAAAAAACTACAATTAAAACAATTAATAAATAATATCATCTTTTCGTGCTTGTTTTGAAAAATAGACATAAATCAATGAAAACACAATTATTTTATTCAAAATTTGACTGAAAAAAATATCCGTATAAAAAAACACAATTTTAAGATATGTAACAAAATAATTGTACAAATGCTTGAAATTTAGTGGAAAAAATCTGTACTTATTAGGTAAAGTTCTAAATTAGAATAAATAATAGTGAAAATTAAAAAGAAAAAAGAAACATCGTAATTTTAGAAGTAATATTTTTTCCTTAAAAACAGGTTTTTCACAAAACTAATGAAAGATATATATTTGGAAAATATAAGAAAAACAATATTGAAAAATTTAACATTTTTATAAAAAACAATTTAAGGTAGATAGAGATAATCCTAAAGAAACAATTAATAAATATCTCTTTTCTTGCTTTATATGATAAGATTGACATTTACAAATGAACATAACAATTATATTTTTGCAAATGACTGAAAATAACCGATATAAAAACTCATATTTTAATGGAATTACACCAAATAATATAGATATCAAATGGTTGAAATTTTAAAGGAAAAAATACAAAAGTAACTTATGTTAGAGTCTAAATATGATATGTAATGTGAAAAATTTTAAAGCATAAAAAGACGTAATTGTAGAATGTGTCTAAAAAATTTTAAAAAAGTATATTAAAACAAAGAATTATTCGAAAAACTAATAGAAATAGGATAATATGGTAATATTTAAAAACCAGAAAGATAATTGTGTTACAGATTTCTATTAAAGAAAACGAGTGTCAAATTATAGGAACACTAAAACAGAATAGATAATATAAATAAATCTCTTTATAACATGACATTATTTGAGAAATGTGGCATATTGCAATGAAAACAACATTAATAAATATTTTCAAAAATGCTGAAAAAGTATACCGTATAAAAACTCCTAATATTTAGAAGCATTTAACAACAAAAATTCTCAAGAGATGTATGGAAAAAATTTACGGAAAAAATCGTAGGCATTTTTAAGAGTGTACTTGAAATGAAAATGTGAAGATGGGAGGAAAGATTTTAAAGAAAAGAAAGCGTAATAATGGAATTAAGAGCTACCTTACGGAGAATAATTGTTGTATTTAATTACACAAAAGAAAGGATATATATCAACCAAGAAACATATAGTAGACAGAATCGAAAAAACAACCATAGGCAACTAGTTGATGTGAAACAGAGCAAAAGAACTAATTCGATGAATTCATTAAAAAACGTAACAATTTAAAGCAGGACATCAAAAGAAAAAAAAAGTACTATAAACTAAATTCATGCATATTCAGTTATTTTGAAGATAATGACAGATAAACAAATATCCAAATGGGAACAACCTACTATTAAAATATTGTTATAAAAACGCTGGAAGACCATTACCGTTAAAAATCTAACAATTTTAAGAAAAAAGCATGTTTAACACAAATTGTAATAATTTTTACAGGAACAGATGTTGATAATTTAAGGAAACCAATACAAAGTGAAGCGTTTGAAAACCTGTTTAAGAGTTCTAAATTTGTAACTGTTGGAAAAATTAAGAGGAGAAACGCCACACACAACGCAGCGTCTAATCCTGTTTCTCATACTGTCCTATCTTTATTTCGAAAATTATTAAAAACCAGTAACAAGCACCGATGGAATATTTTTCCCTCGATCTTTAATCCAAAATGCTGTTTTTTTATACATTTTTTAAGCACATTAAATTTATCTTTCTTTTGCTAAACGGTTGGAAAAGGTGAAAATTTTAAGAGAAAATTATCGATCGATATATATCGATAAAGTTTCGATTAATCATTACATTGGAATTTGTTATGATATTAAAATCGCAAATCGACATTATTAGATTGATCGTCCCTAACAAAATTGAGGACATTTTTTCTTTGCGTGCCTCGCAGAGAGCAATATGTCAAAATTTTGGCTTTGTTAAAATTTGTAGCAATATTTCTTCTTCTTTCGCAAAATTGAAATGATAATGAGAATACTTTAATATTAGTAGATATATTTTCTTTTAATATTACTTAAAATTTGATTTATGTCTTCGATACATTACTTGAATTTGGAATTAAAATATTTAAACTAAATAAATTCTTCTCCGACCGTATCGACTCAAAATTCAGTCGTATTTAGAGAGTTGAAATAGCAAAGTCTACCATATTACAATACAAGCACGACGCTATTAGTCTATACATAAGCTCTCTCCTCGTAACTATCTAAAATGAATTACAGTGTGTGGCTCATCTGCCTGGCTCATATTAAGCTCTCCGATTGAGATTGTTATACTAGAGCGTACTTATACACGCTGTCACGTAAACTGTTAAGAGTGTGACATACATTCTCAAAGTGGTGTGCTTCCTCACGTTGCCGATATTAATGTGACCAGGATTGGCTCTCACTATATATAATCGACCTCTTTCGGTGTGTCGTGCTGATGATTCCTATCACTTCGAAGCATCCTGTCATGCCGATTTCTGTAGGCGCAGTAAGTGTATTTGACCAGTTATGAAATCTTGACTGTAATGAATAGAGAGTAGTACGTGATAATGATATACGTACTATATATACAACGCTCTAACTTATTATATATATTATATTATAATCAGTATAATATACACTTAAGGCGCGTCTCTCTCAGTCCTCTTGATTCATATATATATATAATATATATATATATATATATAAGTATAATATATTATCAATCATACAGCTCCAAAATATCCTATATCTATTAATAATATTATATAATATATATAGTTTATATAAGTAATTATACCGTAATATTAAAACCTACCGCCCTGTTTTCTATAAGTTTGCATATATATATATATATATTAAAATGTATATATATTTATATATATATAATTCTATATATTATATTAAAGTATATATATAGTATATATTTTTATATCTAAAGACATTATATAGTATTGTTTTTTATATTTTTATTTATAGATATTTATTTTTTTATAATATATTATAATATATATATATACTAATAAATATATTTAGATATTATAATATATATATATATTACTATATAATATAATATATATATTATATTATATATTATTGATTAATATTGTAAATAATTAGGTATATATAATATTATATATAATATATGTATATAAAACTACTATGATTAATTAACTTATATAGGTAGTATGTATTATAAGCTTTGAGATACTGCCTATATCATTGTATGTTCAAGGTAAGATTACTACTGAATATTATCAGATTATTATATATTTTTATTAATGTATCCGGTGAATTGTAGTATATTTTAGCCATTGTATCAACGAATTATATTTATAATAGGAATTCTTGGATGATTTGTAACTTACATTCCTCCTTAGATATATTTGTTAGTAAAAGATCCCTATATATAGTGATAGCTTAATCGGATAGTATTATATAATACTGTATATATAATAAATAATATTTATATAGTATATAATATAATATTATCTCATAATAATTAATATTTTATTTTCAGTATATTATATATTATTATATATATAAATTATATCTTTTATTTATAATATATTAATTTATCTTTTTAAATAAGGTATATTCTTCTGAGCGGGTATAGTTTAATAAGGTATATTATCTCTTCAATAAAGACAAAACTGCAAATAGCACTGTTGGTTGATATGAGGTCGTACGAGTCCTGCCTAGGGCCCAGAGACGGTTTACCCTGCCGCCCCGTCCAAGCGAGGGGAAGGGGAGTCTGAAAGCCCCCAAAACAGTAAGAAAAAGAACTTTAGAAGGTTGAAATTTTGGTGAAATGAGTAGAAATTGAGAATTATTAATTATAGATTTTAATTAAGATTTTTATGCCAAAAAAAAAAAAAAAGATTTTTAGGGCCTCTTAATTATTAGATCCAAATTTCCCCAAGCACGATCCAAATGTTTCCCAATTCGAGGTAAAAATGAATCAGTGATTTTAAATTAATTAAAAATTAAGTTTAAAACTAAATACACCAGTCATTACATTATATTGTAGAGAATTTAATTATAACAACCATCAACCCAAAATATTAGCAAAAAAATATTAATTAGGCTATGAATTGCATGTCAATATTTGATTTGATACAAATATTTAAGTATGCCATAATATAGATATAATTATAATTATAAAAATAGTTGTACATAATAAAAGTAAATAATATAATTAACTTTTAAATTAATATATATATACGTATTAGGACTGTACCTCACAGTATCAAAGTCAGTTATTCGGCTATTTTCTGGGTTCGGTAATTGAGTTTTAATGAATCTGGCCGCATAACTCTTATACTATTTTTTGAGCCCTCGAATTGAAAAAAAAAATATAAGAACCTTTAGATTCAACAAATAATTCTAATGTTCGATATTATGTATAAATGTATATATTACATATATATTATATATTTCTATAGTTAATGGATATATATATATATTAATTATATATATATATATATCTAGCATAATTATTTATAAAATTATATATAATATATATATATTATTATATATACGGAGTAAGTATTTATATATAATTAATAATAATATAATTATATTTAGTAATATAATATATTATATATATTTATGATCTATATTACATATATACTATGTAATGAATAAAATCAAAAAATAGGTTATTGTTTTTTTTTTCCTCGACTTCTTTTTTAAGTATAGATTTTGAGCGTGGTTTCTCCAGCTGGGTTTAATATTATTTCTTGTAGGCGTAACATTTTACCTATTTGAGAAGCCATTTGATTACTTAAATTATACAGGATTTTAGCTTCGCTCTTTTTTAGTTTGATCAATAACTATACTTTTTTTGTTGTTTTTATTTTTTTTTTTTTTTTTTTATTTTGGTACTAAATTTTGAAGTTGTGAGTGCATGAGTGTTTTTAACTTTCTGGAATTATTCAACTTAATTAGATTTTAGTCAGTCATAGCACACAAAAGAAATAATAGTGTAATTCTTAATAAAACAATTAGATTTATTAATAGTTTTATAGATTGGAGATAGAACTCGCATCAATAGCACCCCCGGACCTTGGAGGGTGCTGAGCGGACACCATTTTGGTACAACGAATTCATTTTGACAGCGTTTGATAATCCGCCGCTCATATAAATTCCAATTGTATTTATTTTCTTAAATATTAAGTATCATACAAGCATTGGCAAAAGTCAGAATGGGTCATGAAGTTCCCGTTTATACATAAAAAAAATAAGAATAAAAATAAGGTGGTCAGATTCACACCCCTCTCCCCTCAAAAATTTTGACACTTTTGTGAATTCATATTGACATGGTTAGCAGAATGGGCATTTTTTTTAAAAAAAATTTCACTTAAGACAAAACTATTTGTTTATTACTATTAAATTAAGTTATAGTAATAAAAATTGTCAATCATATACGGTACAAATACCGAAAACAATGGTGGGTCTGAGTCACCCTCCTCATTTTTACGGTGGGAGGGAGGAATCGTGGGACCAGTTAGGCCCCACGCGGTGATTTTGACCACTAATACTGTTTGGATCAAAATTTCGTTGCAGTTTAAAGTACAATACTCGAGTGATCCACCTAAAAAATTAATAAAAAATCATCCATAATTTTTCATTTTATAACAAGTTAACAAAAGTCACATTTGTTCAAAAAGTGAAATTTTATTGAAAGGAATTTTGTACCCTAATTTCTAACATTTTTTAAAAATATAAAAAACTTTCTTCATTTAAAGATGATCTAAATAAAAACTTGTAGTACTACTGGGTGTGGCTATTAAATGAGTGAAAATTTTTTATTTATTTTATTTATTTTTTTTTTTTATTTAGAATGTGGACCGAATCACCCCTCCTAAAGAGGCGGGCCCGGTCACCCCGCCTGACGCTACTGTAAATAAGGTTTTAGCGTTATAAAATTTCAGGTTTTAATTTAGGTTTTTAGCGTATGATCCATTTTATCCCGATCTCCTTTGCACCTATTCTGGAGTGCCTTTTTGTTTTTCTTTTTTATGATTGTGTGTTCGTGTATGATAACAGATTTGCACAAGCGAGGGCTTTCTATTGACTTTACATCAGTGACTTGCACTCTAACTCTGCATCCGTGGGATACCACCTCTGTAACTCTAACCCTGAATTTTTCTGCTCTTGTCTGAGACCCAGATGGCTAAGAATTGATCCTCCAACTACTTTAATATATCCAACTTATAACTTATATTTTATAATTTCCGCCATGTAAACATTAAAACTCCTATAACACGGTCGAGATCTTCGAATCTGCCGTAACTTCGATGTTTCGTGTGGCTATAAATCTTTGCTTCCTTCTACTACAATCATCTTGTGTCTCTGCTACTGTTCTACCTACAACAGATTTTCATGAGCCTTTTTTGATTACCTTTCTAAGTCTCACGAAACTGTTTATCTTCTCATCCAAATTTACTGAGGTCCTCTATTTTAGGGATTTCAATGTACACAACACTGAAATGGATGGGTTCCTCTCATACTGATTTAGGGTGGGAGGAGGCCGAATCTTCAGTATTCTCAACGATCAGGAGCAACTAATCAAAAAACCTGACACACATTCGGATCGTTTCCAAACCAACTTCTTGCACAACTTAACCTACTGTTCTCCACTAGTCCTCTCTCTATAAAATACAACACCTTCGCTCCTATCGTAAATCTGACCACCAACCTGATATTTCTTAATTGTAATACTTTCTCTCCAACAAGCTCCATCCTGCCCTATGCTGGTTTTTCTGGCACCTTTGATCGGGCCCGATACTTGACGGGCCTTGCGTTTGCATTCTACGCTAACTACAATTTGAGTGACTGCTTTTGACTCTGAAAACGCCTTCAAGCTTCTGCCGATAAAGTAGGAGCTGTAAGGATGAGCACTGAGCAGGTTCATTCCTTCTTCAAAAAAAAAATTTTGCATCTTCGAAATTCCTGATTCGATAATAGCTTCTTCTAGCGCCATTCAGGCTAGAGAACATGGCGCGTATTCGGGTGTGGAAAATTCTTGTCTGCACTATCACTCATGCTAATTTCATGTAGCCTAGAAAATAGTTTGCGGGTTACTCTTCGACGGCAATAGCGGACTTTCATTACGAAGTGCGCGACCTCTTGCGTTCTACTGTGAGAAAAGTTTCTGGCCTCTTCCAAATCCTTGGCTAATAGCTTCAGTAAATCAGCCTTTCTTCCTCTTATTGGTTCTGATGAGTCTGCAACTAATTCTCCAACTAACAAAGGCAATCTCTTTGGCTCCTATTTTCCATCTATCAACCTCGATGATTCTGTCATTGCTCTTCTACCTCCTCCTTTCTACCTCTCAGGTTCCTATGTGTCTTTACCTGTTGAATTACATTTGATTGGAGCATGGGCTCCTGAAATTCTCATGAACGTTAGGAAAAGGGGTGGCCCGGATGGCATTCCTCTCCGAGTATTCCGAGAGTGTCCTTTCGAGCTGGCATCAACCCTTGTTCAACTATATTCTCTATGTCTCAATACTAGCACTTTCCCTCAGTGTTAGAAGCACGCATTATGTCCAACTTATTCCGAAAGAGGAAGCGCTCTTGAGTCCTGTCTAACTATCGCCTATGCTCTACACTTGTACATTTATTCTAAGATCTTTGAACCCTTCTCAACTCTCACTTCTTAGAACCATCTGGAATCTCATTACCTTCTTTACAGGATCGCCGAGTTACGGCGTACTGCGCTCGAGGTCTTACTGGCGTATACTTTCCTATTTAACCAATTTATGGTTTTCCGCTCTTAGGAACTACGGGGAGACTTGCGTGGTGGCGCTTAGGAACCGACCGGGGCCCCAACCCCGGCCAAAAATCAGAAAAACCGGGGTTTTCTACCGGGGTTAACTGTAAATTTACACTAACACTAAATTAGAGGGTTAAATCAAACAAAATAAAAAATATATTTTAATTCCATTACTCCTTTGTTATAATATTGATAGCAAAATAAGATAAAATCCCTAAATATAATCAATTTTTTTTTGGCACACTACGATTTTTCAAATTAAATCTGAAGGCCAAGTATATTTTTTATGAGTTTTTAACAAAAATATTCGAAATGTTGAATATATTCAAATTTTAATAAAATGCAAAGAAATAAAATTGGTTAATTATAATAATGTTATTTCTTTATTAAAAGTAAATATCTTCAAGAAAATCAAACATTTTCTGAAATCTCTTTTCAAAATTATTTATTTAATTGAATTAATATTTATTTATTTATTTATTTATTTATTTATTTATTTTACCTACACTTTTTCTGCTGAGCGGGGTAGTGCGGTACGTACAGCCTCTCTCATTCACGCTTCCCCTCATCTCGCCCTCACACACCTCCTCCACCCCACTCTTCTCTCGCCAACACCCTACTCTCTTCCTCCCTCATCCCTCCCTTCTCCAGCATTCCCTTTATTCCATCCATCCACCTCCTTCTTGCGTCTCCCCCTCCTCTCCTTCCTATCCCCTCCGCCTCCCAAACTCTCCTACCACTCTCTGTTCCTTCATTCTCACTAGATGCCCATACCATTTTAGCATTCCCTTCTCCGCCGCTTCCCACCAACCCATTCCTCCATTCACATCTCTCCCTCACCACGCCTATTCCTAATCCTCTCCATGTTTCGCTAACCACGCATCAATAACCGCTACTCCAACCCTTCATCTGCAAATACTAATTTCCTCTACACTTCTTCTCTGGATCACCTCAGGCATTCAATACTTACTCCACGGTTTTCAGCACCGCATACAACACACTCGCTTTGCCCGTCTAAAAAGATTTTTTGGCATTATCCCATGCTTACCACCGGCATTCGATTGAAAAAGTCCCATGCATAATACACCATGACTCTCTCAGACCACTCAACCTCTCATTCGCTTCTCCTAACTCTTATGTTCTATCTCCTCCCTTCATCGGCCTACAATCCCCTCTTACCCAAATCCATCCCTACATAAAAGAAAAAATCTTTAAACACCCTTTAAGACAGCCAGACTAATGACTTTAGAAATGTGACCTAAAATCTTCCCGCGCTCCCTCTTTTCCTCCGTCTCCCAACACTAATTCACTGTTACTCTTACCTGGATTTACTTTAAGCCCCTTTTGTCCACACACCTTCTCTCAAACTCCCTCACCACATACCTCAGCCCTTCCGCGTTCTTCGCCACTAGAAGGCGTATCGTCCGCACAACAAGTATCAATGTTCACTTCCCTTATCTTCATTCCCAATTCACTCAAATTTCCCCAACTCCCCTCTGCCATCTCCTCACCATTCCTCTTACACCTCCATTCCGATTAAACAAATGATATAGCCACAGCTTGAACAGATTACAACCACTCACCTACTTGAAATTTATAAATTTAATATATATTATAAATATCATAATAATAGTCCTCTGGTGTAGCTTTCGTCCTTAGTATATATATACTGTATGGTATATAGAGGTATACTATACTATATATACCTTATTATTAACTTTATATATATATATATATATATATAATACATGTTTTGTATACAAGTATACGTATATATTATTATATATAATATATAAATATTATACTATATATACAACAGTATATAATAATAGAGGGATAGTCACCTAGGCACGTAAATAATCTTTAATAAACAAATCACAGATAAAATTTGCAATGAATATAAACAAAACAGGGATGTAATTCCATTAAGCTATTCGCCTCAAACGTATCATCAAGTGTGCGATGTGTCCGATTGATTACAAGTAATAGGCGACCTATAACCAAGAGAATATAAAAAAAAAGGGTAAATGAAAAATATTATTTAATTTAGGTTGTCCGTCTCCCTCACCTCTCACATCCTATAAGGCATCCTGAAATTAGGCCGTGGGGTAGATTATTGAAGCATACATGGATCAAGGGCTCACTTATGCCAGGTATGTTGTTTTTTAAAGATTATCATTGTTAAATTATCAATGATTAATATATATATACGATATGGAATTAGTTTCCTCTTTCATTAACTTGCCATTGTTGCTGATTCAATGGAGAAAAACAAATTTATCTATTGCGTTTATGGTCTGCGAGAGAGTTTTGAGCTTAACTGTTAAAGTTCTGAGATCTTAGGAGAGCTTGATAATCATGTTATGTTGTTTACTCGTCTGAGGAAAATAGTGATCTCGATTGTATTCTCGCGATTAAACGATGGAATTGTGCAGGAGCTATAAGGCAGGGTGAATTTTATAAATTGCATTGCGATTTGATAAGTATTAGCATTTTAGAAGAGGTGTTTTAAAACCACTTTTTTTCATGGGAGAGAATATGTATTACTATTTTTAGCGTAACTACCAATTTTTTTGGAAGATGTTCCTTTTAGATTGATGATTTAAATAGTGTGTAAAGAGAATGGGAACATAAATGTGAAAAAGTGGAGCTATAGTAGAGGAAAGGGATGAGGCGTTACTTATTGACTAGTTTATTTGTTTCTGTTTAGCTAAAGTGGCCTGAATTAAATGACAGGAGGATATTTCAGTGATGATTGATAGAAAAAAGTATAATTGCAAAGTTCTCTCGTATGAAGATGTAATGTAGAAAGGGAAGAAGCGCAGAACTCGAAGGGCTTTAGAAGGCGCAGTTCTAGATGTTAGCTAATTTGGTGTATATATGTATGAGGTCGAGGAAACCAATGTATATAAGAGGAGGAAGAAGTGGGTTTTCTGGAGACACTAGGGATAGGATGTGGAGAGTGTTAGAGAGAGAATATGCAAGTATCAAGAAAAGGTAGAGAAGAGTCAATAGGTAATTCATGTGTGAGGGAGATAGATACAGTGACTTTATTGAATATGTTGTAAATAAATTATATATTTATGACTATAAATGTGCGCAGAACACGACGTCCACATAACGAAGCCATGTGCGATTAGAAAGAGAAAGGGGTGGCATGAATAATGTAGTCAGTGTTCAAGAAGTTCCATAAATATTGCTTAAAAAGTGGCAGATAAGAAGAGGACCCATTGAGAGGCCATAAGAAGTTTTGTTATGTTAAAAAAAAATTGTTAAAAGTAAAGAACTGTGATCAAGTGTGAGGAAATAAGTATGCCTTAGAAGGGAGAAAGGTAATTTAAAGTGATGTTTATGTTCTGTGGAAAAGTGTATAGTTTTGAGTAAGTTTAGAGTAAATGGGACAGGTACGGAAGTGAAAAGGAAGGTGACGTCAAAGCTAAGAAATTCGTGTGTGGAAGGATTAAGTGTGTGAATACGTTGTATGAAATCTTCTGTATTGATGAGATGGGAAGGTGAAATTTTGCCGAATTAATGGTTTTATTGAGAAGATAACCAGGAAGAAAGTTTATAAGTAGTGCAATTAGTATTGGAAATGATAGGGCGTAAAGGGTGATTAGGCTTGTGAATCTTAGGCAAGCCATAGAAGTGGGCAAGATCCAGTACATGTGCGCCTTTATTTTTTTTATAAATGTCGGGTATATTACTACTTGAGTTTCCCAACGAAAATTAATTATATACTATATATATATTATATTATATTTATATATATATATATAATAGTAATATATATACCGTACATTATTATATTATATATATAGTATATATAGTATATATAATTATATAATAAATAATATAAATATAAAATGTATATATATAAATATATAATAGTATATATATATAATATATATTATATATAGATATATATTTATATAGAAATAGAATAATATATACTAGTATATAAATATACTAGAGTATATAATATAAATACAAGTTATTCTTCTAGAAAATCAATTAATTTTTAATAAGAATTTCTTTCAAAAATATTTATTTAATTTAATTAATTAAATGTCATTTATCTTTTTATAAAATAAGTAAAGATATATATAATTAATTGAAATTATATTTAAAATTTCATTATAAAGTGATGTGAAGAACTTTCAGTGGTTTTGACTTGCAATGTGTGCTAACTTTTTAGCTGAGAACCCAGGCAGCCGGCTAAATTTAAGCAGCCCCGGCAGCCTTGGCAAATTCGCGCCCCAGGTTGGTTCCTAGTGGCGCTTGACAAGTATCCAAAAGCATAGTTGACCGGATAATTGGACGAAAGCAGTCACTGTCTCTCCAAGCTCCCCTTACCTATTGGTTCCTTACTTCTCTTTGAACTTAACTTATGATGCTAGCTTTCTTCCAAATCTTACCTCAATATCGGCTGTATGTTAGATGGGGGACTTCTTCTTTTGTCATAGTCATAAGTGGTGCTTCCTCAGGGTTCTGTCTTATCTCCTACTGTATTCCTGCTTGTTCATTTAATGATCGTAGTGTCAAACTGCACGATCCTAATTTCTATCCACTGATATTAAGCTGATGAATCGACCTTCATATCTATGCAATTCATCTTCAAATTCTGCTACAGCCTACTGTTTACATTTTTAAAATAGTGCCTCTCTCTTATCTATTTGCCAGATTCTATTCTCGGCTGATCTGGATTAGAATTTCCTGAATGGGGTCGTATCCAACCATGGAAATTCAAGATTCTATTAAAGAAAAACGACACAAAACATTTCTAAACAATAGTTTCACTTCTTCTTCAGCTGCTTTTGATAATTTTTCTCTCTTTCGAGACAAGAAAGAAGTATCGTCATCGTCTTCCTCAGTGGACAAATGTAAACATTACTTAGGCAACTTGAGACATAAACAAAAAAAGATGTCATATGGGAAACTCAGAATCGACAAGAAAGAAGTGTAGGAAGAGATTTCGTGAGTTTAGACTTCAGAGGACGGTGGTGTAGTTTATGTCTAACGTTTCAAGTTTCAATTTCAGCATGACAACAAAGAGTCTCATAATCCGGCCCATATTAAAGTAGTGAGGAGAAAGTAGCATGCGAATGGCTAATAGTCTGGAGGGGGCTCTATGATGTACAAAGAACACCGGGCTTTAAGGAAATAGATAATCTGAAAGGATCAGAAAGGAGAAGACAGAAAGAATACATATAGAAGTAGAAGCAAGTGTAGCATGTAGAAACTAATCTTAGTTCACTTAGACCACAGTACTAGTTTTAATGCACAGCGGAGGGTTGAGGATAGGTAGCGTATATATCTTATGTTAATCTGTAAAGAGCACAGTAAGGAGGGATAGAAAGAGTGCTTGGGGACTTAACTTCTATGCGTACCCCCAAGCACGGGATAAGCGACGCGAAGCCGTCGAATGGAGCGCGAAGAGTGCATAGATAGTCGGAAGAACAGATGGTATTTGTAATATATGATAAGTTAGTATTAGCCAGGAAAAGACATAGGTAGTCTCGACATGCGTGGCTTCCTTCTTTACGGTAGACTAAAACCGTGCGTATATCTGATGATAGAAGTATCATTACAATTACTTACGTGGAGGTTTCCTACATCAAATGTATAAAATACGAATCAATTTAATTGCTGTCTGGATTTCTAAGACGTAAATTGTTCGCCGATACGAAGACGCTTCAAAGCGAATTCTGCTCGTGAACTCGGAATGGTCTATGCCTTGACCTGTTCGATCTAAATGCATAGGCAATATATAATAAGTGAGATATGTATGGTTTGTATCAAACTCTGTAAAATATTTATTAATTTAATAGACTAATCGTTAGCAATTATTTAAGAGGTTCTATAATTAAGGAATATATCGATTATAGCTAAGCTTTAAAACCCACAATAATAGGCATTTTTATACCGAAAGGATGAAACCAACTTATACTTACGGAATGCATATTTAAATAGTACTTGCTTGTACTAGTGTAGACAATAAAAATAAATTAGTAATTCACATAATAGTGCGGATAGCGCACTTATACATGAGCTAACCCCTTTAGTATATAATATTAAGCTAAACAGACACTGAATTAAGTAGATTATGTTAGTGGCTTTTTCAGCAATTATAAATCTATCTGAAGATGATAGTTAGTAATTTGTTAATTATATGTCTATAGACTTATTTGATTTAGATGGTGATTCTTAATGGCCGAATATGATATTGATACAGTCTTCAACTTTCATTCCATTCATAAATAAGTGAGTAATTTCATACATACTCAAAGAATCCTAAAGCATATCAGAATAAAAAAATCTTTAGAAAGTAGGTGACAGTCATTCAAGGAGTGTCAAAGGATAATAATTCATTTGACACTCTGTGAAGATGTGAGAGATGATATAGTTAGCTCTTTAACTTGATAAAACTATGAGTAGTACATGTTCTTAGCCTAAACAGAAGGACTTATTACCTTGATCATGATAGGTAGGCTATTGAAAATGGGCTAAATTATAGGTTTCCTATAGATTATTATATATATCTCAGTGCTTGTCAAGTCAAAATTATCAGCCCCTCCCTTCAATCAAGTCATAGTAATGCAGGAGTTATTTTTAGAGTTCGAGTAAAGTGCAATGAAGTAAATGTGTAGAGTACCACACAACTGCTCTTATCAAACAATGGCATCTTCTGCAATAGTACGATTACTGCATCTTTCAATATCACACAAGTAGAAACTTTAAAACACGCATCTCTTTTTTGGTAAATAATTATATACTTTTATGTCTATTCTTATCTGACTATTTGTCTGGCATTTGTAACATTTAATGCATCTAGTTTACATTGTTTATTAACGCAGCCTGAAAGAGGATCCTGGCTCTTATACAGTGCCTCCTCTGTGCAAGAGTCATTTATGACATGTAACTACGACGTAATTGTAATAGAATTCATCACTATTATGGAACAACTTCCTCGTATAAAGACCGATTAATAATTATCGAGAAATCGGAATTTTATTATTATATCTATTTATAAGAGGATATCTCATTAAAATCTTATTTAATTAAATTTTCCAGGAATACTCATATAATATATATATATATAAATTAATATATATATATATATATATAATTATATTATTAATAATTTAATAATATATATATATTATATATACTATATATATTATATATATTATAATATATATATTAATTTATATATATAATTAATATATATATATAATATATTATATATTATTATATATATAGATATAATATATATATTATATTATTAATTATAATATATATATAATATTAAAGATAATAGTTAAAATTATTTACAAAAAAATATAAAGTAAATGAATAAATAAAAGTAAATACTTATATAATTAAACTTAAGGTGATTAAAAAGCCAATAAAATAATAAAGTAGATGTATTAGATATTGAATTAGGTAGAGAGTAAAAGGATACGTGATGAAGGTGAGGGTGATAAGAGAGGTTTGAGAGTGTAGATAGTGAGAGTAATGAGTTATAATTTAACATTT
>JABUQX010093515.1:30000-51416 GCA_015478945.1 Trachelipus rathkii | reverse complement strand
CCACTTGGGGCATAAAAAAGCACATTAGCATTACACAGAGACATCTTGAATAATTTAGCTTAATCAACCTGAGTTGACTCAAGGAAGATATTGTTCCCCCTTACATATAAAATTAGGCTAATGAAACTAACTTTTAACTTGAAGGGAATTGAAAAACAATGGAATGGCTTGCATATCTCAGGAGCCTCAAATCCCTTGCTTATTAGTAAAAGGTAACATATTATGATAAGACAGAATATATCGTAGCCCACGATCAGAAAACATATCTTGAAAACACACTTTGAGAAAAAAGAGCCTTATCGTCTTTGGAACTACTCTGCTGAAGGCCATTTAAATTTAAGCAGTAGGATTCAGGTCATTTCACTATTTACCGCGTAAACAAACAAGCTGACCAAAATTTACAAACGTTGAAAGAAAACTCTGGACATTATCAGAAGCTTGGGTGTCGGATGGCAATAAATAAAAATTCACTTCCATCATTTTTGGCCGATCACTCCATGAAGAATGGTCTTAGACTGGATCATCGATCATCAAAAGGATCATCGAAATGCGCAAACCCATGAGGTAATCCAAGGACAGTTCCGCAGTATATTACCCATAATAAAATCCTTATGCGCATGACTTACTGCTGTTACGTCTGCTAAGGAAGATACAAATATACACAACAGTCCATTAAGAATTAGAAATCGATATAAATTTTTATCATACATTGTGTTCTGAAATAATTCTTATAAAATATCTTGATAAATCGTTCCTTGTGTTTACATTAATTAGCAATGTATTGATTATTATTTTTATGTTCATTAAAATTATTAATAAAGTTTAATATATATATTAATATATATAATATATAAATAATAAATAGTAATATTACTTTATATTTACTATTCATTACAATAATATTAATAATAAATACTATATTTATATACTAATTATAATAATATAATTACATAAACTAGATATATATATATATATAAAACTATATTATTATAATTACTATTAATATAAAAAATTACAGTATAATAATAATAATTATATTAACAATTATTAACTATAAATATAATAAATAGCTATTATATAATATTATAATATTATATAATTACTATATAAAAATATAATATAAGAACTAAATTAATATAAAACATTATATAAATAGTAAGTATTATAAAACTTCTTATATAACATTAAATGAATATTAAGACCATAAACTTGTACTACTCACCTTTAAACCTCTCTAAATATGAAATTTAATAAACAATTATGACATAAACTTATTACACTAAACTATTAGGTAATACATACTTTATTAATAAAACTTATTAACGAGGTCATAACCTATTATCGAAAATAATACCGATCCGAACCCTACACAATAATACCGATATCTCTACAGGTAACGTGTAGCGAAAACAAATGACACTTATCAGTGGACAATTTTAGTATATAGAAAATAATAAAAAAAAAAAATAAAAGAAATAGAAGGGAACTTGCGCCAGATTTCACCAACATAACTCTGTATTTTATCATTTAACCCATCTCATTATTACCACAGAAAATATGGTACTGCCTTTTTAAATTATTATAACACAGATTATTTTTATATTACTAAATATATATATATATATCATAAATATATATAATATCATATTAATATTAAGTGGCTTGAGCCCGCGGACTGGCATGATAAGGGCGGGAAACCCGAAAGTCCCACACCCGTCGTTCCCCCCGGTGTAGGTAACGACGAGTCATACTCATTCCATTCTTTTGCCCGCTTTAAATTCGGGGTATTCGTTTAGGGTAGAAAATAAAAATAAAAAAAGAAAAAGCATCAATTTTTGGCCAACTCATATGTCGCTCTTTAAATATGAACCTGAAATCCTAATACAAAAAAATTCGTATCATATCTTCGCTTCCAATAATATCAGGTTACACATCCTTAAAGGTAAGCTTCCCTTACTCTTCCGTTCACACAAAATTGTACGCTGTTGCGATGTTTTTAACACTCATTTTTCGTAGATCAGCATGATTCATTTAATAAGAAAATCACGAAATATCATGTGTCAGAGGGAAAAAAATTTTTGTTTAGGAATTGTAATTTAGTAAAAAAAACAGCGTTACTTACACGTATAGTCTCACGTATGGGCAGAATAAGCTAATCCCCCTCACCCGAAAGACATAGTCTGCCAACGATAATGAATATTTACACAAAATTAATATATTAGTATTAATTTAATTAAATAGTATTTCTATTCCTTATTCGCTATTAACTGCCGCAATTACAGGGTACACTTACTTCATATCCTTTGACGTACATGCAAACTTCATCACAAATTTAGTTTCAGTATATGTAGCAGCATAGTATAAAAGACTGTTTATTACTTCATCATTATTTTCAATTTAGGAATATCCTATTTTTAAGTATTTACTGCTGATTATTTTTTGCGACTATCGGCGTTTACGGTTTTTTACAGCATATAAATAATAATATCATTTTTTAATTGCACAATATAAGAATTTTATTTTTCTTATCAATATTATATAATTAAAATAATATATATATATACTTAAACATATATATATATATAATACTAATATTTAATATAATATATAATATCATAATATTAAGTATATTAAATAATAATACTATATATATAGAGATTGGAAACTATACGAACCTTTCCTACATATACTAATACCAAATTGGAATAGCATGAAACTAACCTCAATGAAGAAACCCTAGTTCATTCCTACATATTTTCATTTACTATTATTTAAGACAAGTAGGACGACGTGCGTCTTTGTCCGCATTACATTTATATTAGGTCCCTACACTAATGAAAAAATTTTTACTTTATTCTAATATTCTCTCTATCTCTATCTCCCTCTTCTTTATCCACCTCCTCCAACTCATTCATACTCTCTCTTCAATCTCCTTCCTCTCTCTCTCTCACCTCTCATCTTCCATTCTTCCATTTTTCCCCCTTTTCTTTATCCTGGAATTGATCTGTAGATCATAAAGTGAAAACCCAAATTTTAAATTTTTAAGTATGTAAAGATACAGGCTATACAAACATAAGTTTCTAAGAATATTCATTAAGGTCTAAATTATATACAGTTATTATAAACGTGTTATTATGTCAATTTTTTACAAATTTGTGGGAATATAAACAATTATAATACCATTTTAAATAGAACTTCAATATATCGAAACACAGATTCTTTTGAGACACATCACTTGCATTTATATATATACTATATATATATTATACATAAATATATAAATATATCATATATATTAATATATATATATATATTAGCTATAACTAATTAATAAACTACATATTTATACTAACATTAAACTATATATTATATTAACTATAAATAAATTACATAATATAATATAATATATACATATATCATTTAATAATATATCATATATATATATATATATAATTATATTATTAGGGATTATAGTACCGGAACCAGGTTCCGGCCGGAACTTCCCGCCGGAACCTCGATTTTTTAGAAGTTTCCAGGTTCCGCGCACCGAACTAACTTTGTTCGCCGGAAAACTAACCCGAACTTCTTACTTTTCAAATGTCATAATCTTAAAAAAAATTCAGTATATTAAATTTGTTTTCATTTACTCAGTATAGATTTTGCCATTAAAAAATAATTTAGAATATTGATATATCTGAAACAAATATTCATGATAAAAATGACTCGACTCTATGTTTCCAAAAACTTTAAATAATTGAACACAATTTTCACACTTGAACGAAAATAGCTTCAAGACTCGTATGTAAACCAATTTATTGTTTTTTTTGGTTTTCTTTTATTTTACGATTTTTTTTTTAGTTTTTTTTTATTTTTTTAGACACAAATTGCACTTTTAATTATTATTTTTTATATAAATTAGTAAATAATTCCAATTATACCTAATAATAATAGTTAAATAACATAATATTATTATTAAGTTAATTTAATGTTATTTAAATATCAATATTACTGTATAAATTTGAGTACTCTATTTTATTTATTTATCTATTTAAAATGACTTGAAACTACATGATGAATTTACTAATTAAAATATTAGATAGAAATATAATTATCTACTATATAGGTTGATAGCTACGATGATTTATAATTTAGAGAAAAAATTTGCCATAAAAAAAAAAAAATTAATAAAAAAATTAAAATAGTACATATGAACATTTATCATAATAAAAATCACGTAAAAAAAAATCAGCCTATATTTAAATCATTGATTATCTTAAACTGTGCCAACGGTGTTATTAATTGAATGTTCAATAATGAATTTTAGACAGAGGTAAATATTATACTATATTATATCATTATTATATTTATATATTATTATTTATATTAATTATTATTATTCATATTAACGATTATTATTATTATTATTAATTTATATTAATTATTATAATTAATAAATTATATTTATTTTATAATTATTTTTAATATTATTATTATTAATATATATATACACTGGTCAAACAAAAAAAGGGTGACATTTTCGGAGACTTTGTAGCAGCAATAATATAATAAACTTCGGCTTGTGCTGATTCCAATTATATACACTCTTCGGATATTGCTATATCACACCCTCCGTTTACGTGACCAATCATGCAATAACCCATTTTGCCTATTTCCACTAGTCAAATGACTAAAAAATTCATGTGCCACTACGTAAGCTGATAAGAGTTCAAATTTGACTTTGTATATAGTAACTTAGTTATATAAACTTTACAGTTAAGCATGCAAATTACTGCGGCGATTTACGGGCAAGCATGTTGGATAACTTTGGTACGTCACATTATTTATGTAATGATACCAATAAACTGAATGTATGCCTTCTATACAAGCATCATCTTTAAATACAAATACGGCATTGTGTCCGTCTATTGTATTCAACGGTTGAAACTGAACTGAAAACTATTCTTTGATAACGAAAGTTAGTAATTTAGCCGCACAATGTCCTCTGAGTCTGTTTGTCTTCGAAGTTCGGCATGAAAAGACTACTAGACCATATGAGCAACCTCAATTAGATAACACTTTTTTCGCTAACAGAGATAGAAGCAGACCTGTGGAGCGTTCTTTTCCATCAATGGTTAACCGTTGTGATCATTGCCAGCTAAGTTGTGCAGGTCCTAACTACGCGCTACTGGACTCCCCATGTGCATACTATGTACGTGAGTTAGCAAACTTTTATTTGACCACTTCAAGAAGCAAGCATAGTAAAGTCGTGTGTTACACAAACTGCAACAGATATGCTTCGCCAGATAGGTACTATAATTTCGGCGTTTCGAGCAACATGAGTAGAGGATGATACGAAAGCTATTCAAGACAGTTTTGGAGAGGCTAAAATATCAGGTACATTAGCATGGTTCTATGATAAACTTTACATAACATTTACATAAACTTTTACATAAATTTATAGTCAAATTAACAAAACTCTACAAGTAAACTTTATATAAAACATTACATAAAAATTCTATATAAACTTTACATAACTTTACATAATTTACATTTATGAAACTTTATATAAACTTTTATAATAAACATATATAAACTATATTATAAACTCGGTAAATGCGTCAAACTCAAAACATGGTAAACATGCGCGTTTAGCTAAAGGCCAGTTCACTCAAAATTTAATCCCTGCTTCCTTAGCATATTGGACAGCCGGGCGCATAGGTACACTGACCAAAGAGATAATGGCCACTGAGGAAAAACTTGACGCTATGGTGACAGGAACAGCGACGTGAACCACTTGTACAGATGAAGAAATCATCATCTTAACTTCCATCTACACATAAAAACTTGATTGATGAAACAATACTTGTGTAGGCCCCTTAGACCATGATGAGTGAATTGCTTCCGCCTATATATGGCTCAACGTTCCTGGTTAACTGACAGTGTACGTAAGAAGAAAAACAGCTGGATATTTGATGGCCCACAAATACGACACTCCTCCGTGATCGCTACCCTTTTGCTACAACAATGACTTTGTTAAAGCCAAGAGAATGAAAATGCTTTTTTCAGTTGCCCAGTATCAGAAGTTTCTGCGAACAGAAGCGAGAACTCAACAAACACGTACAGGAAATTGCTAGACTAGTTTTCATCTCCATCGGAATGTTAGAATGAATAATAAAAGTTGCATACTTACATTTTTACTAAGCAAATTTCACGTAAACCAAGCGCCTTCCCATGTTATTGATGCAGCAGGTGTGAAACGCTTCCATCAAGATCTAAAGTCATGGAAGGAACTTACCAGGCAAGGGATATCAATTTGATGGTAACGATATTGGGTAGCTTGATGAACGGATATTTCCAGACACGCATAACCTGCACAGTAGATCGTTCTACGAATGAGAAAGTTATACCATCTAGGTATGTTTACATTAACTAAACCCATATTCTCTTCTATAACACTCATTGTAATACCATATTTACCCCTTTCTATTCATAAGTTTTAAGTAATGTTTAACATTATAATCTATCAAGACTATCTGATATTCAATATCAATATGTGATTAGGCTTCTCTTCCCTTTTTCAATATATCCAAATATAATAATATATACTTATATATATTTATTATATATATTATATATTATACTATAAATAATATATATATATATTAATATATTTATAAATTATAATACTAATATATACTATTATTATATATATATATATATAATAATATATAATAATTTATATTTATATTATTATTAATATATAATCTATATATATTAATATAATATATATAGATATATATAATAGTAATATATTTATAAAACTTATTATTATATGAAGATAATATATAACTTATATATAACTATAATATATATAATAATTTATATTATATTTTATTTTTTGATTACTTCTTCTCAGATCTTTATTATAACTATAATAAATAAATTATATCTATTATATATAATATATATATATTATAAAATACTACATATTAATAATAATAAAATATATTTATAATAATATATATAAACTATTATATATAGTCCCGTAATTGGACCTATGATCCCCATCATCCATAATAAAATAACTTTACATGGAGACGTTTTTATTTACCCTCGAGGTAATAAACTAGCATTTAAACAATAAATTTTACCAAATGTAGTGGTTACATCATCATTAATCTATACTAACCACATAATTCGATTAGATAGAGATTAAACCAGATTTTACGATATAATGTTTTCTATGATCCTCTTGCTTATCTGATAAGCGTATCTGATAATGATATAAATATCAATGTTAACAATGTTCCGAAGCCCCATCAAGATTAACATAAAACTACACCCTTTAAATACTTTTTTAAATTCTCTAGTATACATTATTTATTATGTAATATCAATTGTAATGTCACAATTGATTAAACTTTATTATTATTATATGATAAATTGATAATTATTAATTTGATAATACATTGATGTAATGGTGTTATAGATATAAAAAATAACGTGAAGTATCATGAAGGGATGTTCACAGATGAAGTATTAAATCTTTACTTCCCATCAGCTATGCGTGGATTGCTTTTAAAATGGTTTCGACAGCTTCGGTAATAAACTTTATTTCTTGATAAATCCTGTTTAACTATATAGTGAACCCGTGTGTATGCTCCATAAAGCACGATGAGGGTTTTGCCAATTCACGTCCAACTCTTACGATTACAGTAAATTCTTTACAAGACCACCACACAAAGGGCAGACTTTGCTAGCGAAGAATAACTTATAAAACGATATCAAACATCTTGAAAACTCGTGAGTGTGTACTTAAAAAGTACATCAGTGAATCAAGAATTCTGACCTGTTCAGAGCTTGTTCCAACTCTGGTATATAAAAGCATAACAAACCTTATTGTAAAAAGAATATCCACCTAATACTTAGCCCTCTCTATACAAATTCAATTGAACTTACATCTAAATAATCTTATCCAATCTTAAATTAAAATCGCAAAATCTTATTCTGCCAAACTCGGACACCATCCTACCTAGAGAAAAAACTCTCGTCCTATTTCTATTCTTCATACAACTGGTAAAATCTTATTCAAATTAAGCCAATTCTCAAGTCTAACTAATAACTGCATACGGCTATACTGGACATCTTCTCAACAAAATTCGAGTTTGCTTCACCTAAATAATAAAACACTTCTCACCGCATAAACAACTGACTTGTACATGCCTGCATATTCCTTTAACTAGAAAACTTTATAATACAATATACAAAGCACATAAATGAAAAAAAGACATGCTGTACTTTTACTATAGATTTCTCAAACGCATTCGATGTAGTTCCGCACACACTACTATCTAAACCAAAATATAGAACGGATGATCTTGTAATTAACTAATTGGCTTCACTACATAATAGGTTGTCAGTCATAACCTTATCCTACTTCGACACAATAACGTCCGTTTATAGGAGACACATTCAATTCCTCACATATCCCTCAATCTTTCCACCACCCATAAGGTAGTCCTCTCAAGTCTCCATAACTTGGGCCACTATTCTTTTATATTATATATACAAATGACTTCAAAATTGTCACAGTTCTAATACAACATCCTAATAATGCAGAGATGACACTGCAATCCTTATATCAGACCGTAATAGTAAAACACTAATGACAAAGTAAATATGTAATATAAAAAATATTATACACATAATGAAAGGTACATTCAAACAAACTCTCCCTTAATCTACAAAAAACAAATTACCTAGTAATAACAAATCAAAAAACCCTGTTTCAAGCTAATGCTAGAGGCAATTCATTTAAATGGAATTATTCCATATAGCTATTATTATATATTATAAATGTCAGCAGTGTTTCTCTTAAATTTACAAAGCAAATTACTGCTAGCGATTTGATGTTATGAATACCTGAACCACAAGAAAATTATCTATGTCATCTACAATAGAATTTTTATATTTTTATTATTGATCTGTATGTGCTGGTTCTATATTATTATTATTATTATTATTATTATATTATTAATTATTATTACTATTATGTATTATATATTATTTATTATTATTATTATATTATATTAATTATATTATTTATTATATATATTATTATTATTATTATTACTTATTTTATATTTATTATTATATTATTATTATATTATTATATTATTATTATTATTATTATTATATATTACTATTGTGAAAATTCCTATAAGATTTATTATTCAACGTTTTCCCTATAAATGTTATTGTTAATACCATTTATATATTTTATATATTTATATTATATATATATATTATTTAGTATATATTATAAATATTATATTATATATTTAATTCATTATTATTATTATTATCATTAATACTGTTAAACTTGCATTTAAGTTTTTACTACATACCAAATACCAATACATTAATTTATAAATCATTATTAGATTGATTTACAGTATATATATCATACCTATTATTACTATTATTTTATTTCCAAATATTACTTTAAAAGTTTTACATTTATTATTACCTATTATTATTAATTATTATCATTATTACATAAATTATTATTATTGTATATAAATTATATTATTATTATAATTATTATTGATTATATTATTATATATTATTATTATTATTATATTTATTACATAATTGTTATTATTCATTTATTATATTATTATTATTATTATTATCTATTATTATTATTATTATTAATTAAATTAATTATGTGATTATATATATTATATATTATCTTATTAAATTCATTATTATATTATTTATCATCATTAATTATTATTAAATATTACTTTATTTTATTATTTATTATATTATTATTTTTATTATTATTATTATTATTATTATTATTATTTTTATTATTTAATTTTTTATTATTATTATAATAACATAAATTTTGTATTATTATTGTATTATCTTTTAACTTATTACTATTATTTGGGCTTAATGGACGAAAACGTCCTCCCCTAGTACCACTTTCCATCATATTATTATAAAGTTTATTATTTCTTAATATAAATATGTAAATAATTTTATTGTCCCCTTTTAATGGAATAAAATGTTTTTTTGATTTAAACAATTGATGTATTATTATATTATTATGATTATTATTATTATTATATATATTATTATATTATTATATTATTATTATATTATTTATTATTTATTCTTTATTATATTATTATTATTATTACTATTATATTATTTAAAAAGAAATACTAATCTCTTTAAAACAGGTTAAATCCTATAACTTTTTATTTAACTAAAAAGTTTCAAGCAAATATTAAAAAAAATTTAATAACTAAGATACTAAATTACATTTCTTATTCTTCTAAAAATGATTTATATCTGTCATATTGACAATAGTTGTAAGTTAGGAAATATAAGTATTCTCATCGTTGCTAATGGAGTTTAAACTGTGATCTCTTATCCTCAAAACGTCATCTCCCGATAAATAAAAAGCTTTCTTAATATAAACATTTGCTTCTGAAAAAAGCTTTTTTAAAACTTTGAAAGAACCCCGTAAAACTTTAACTATTAGTTTATAATTTTATTCACTTAATTAAAATTTAGTTGATCCGCTTATATACAAAATTTACTGTCTTTACAGAATAACTAAGAGACTCACAGTCTGAATATGTCAATGACACAAGATACTTACTCATGTAGAGAATCCATTTAGCATAAAATACAAGAGCCAAGTCTTTTTTAAGTCGGAATATTGATCTAATATAACTTGATACGGATATAAGATCAACACTATAGTTCCGTTCCGGCCCGAACTTCCGTCTCGAACTTTTCCAAGTTCCGGAAAGTTCCGTGATTTTCCGTCAACGGAAACCAAAACTTACTTTTTGGTTTCCGGTAATTATAACTTACTCACGAATTAAACTTAATTTACATAACTTTATATATAAACTTTACATAAACTGTATATAAATAATTCATTTAATTTAATCATATTTAACTATTACTCCATTAAAATAACTTTTATAAAAAATATAATATTATGAATTAATAAATATATAACTTTTATATATAGATAATAAATCATATTATGATATTAATATATTAATATAATTTTATTTATTCTATATATTATAATATATTAATATCTATTATTATATTAATAGATATATATATATGTAAAAACCTTTTATATTTAAATTAATTTTATATTAAATACATTTATAAAAAACTTATTATAATTAATTTTTAACTTATAGATTATTTTATATAAATTTTTAAGCCGTTGACTCCAGGAGCGAAAAATCAATTAATTTAATGTTTAGGATTTGTTTTAAGAGTTTTGAAGGAAGATGACTGAAATACACGAAATGGGTGGGAATCGAAACCACCAACATACGTTAATCCAACCAACCGATAACCCAAATACAATACGAACCGAAGGAACCAACCCAAATGCTGAGCACCCGAAAGAGAATGAATATAAACTTATTTGAAATAAACCTTACATAAACTTTACATAAACTTTACATAAACTTTATATAAACTTTATATAAACTTTATATAAACTTTATATAAACTTTACATAAACTTTATATAAAAAACCTTATATAAACTTTATATAAACTTTATATAAACTTTACATAAACTTACATAAACTTTACATAAACTTTATATAAACTTTACATAAACTTTACATAAACTTTACATAAACTTTACATAAACTTACATAAACTTTACATAAACTTTACATAAACTTTACATAAACTTTACACAAACTTTACATAAACTTTATATAAACTTTACATAAACTTTACATAAACTTTACATAAACTTTATTTAAACTTTATATAAACTTTATATAAACTTTACATAAACTTTATATAAACTTTATATAAACTTATATAAACTTTATATACTTAACTTTACATAACTTTACAATTAAACTTATATAATTACATAAACTTTATATAAACTTTACATAAACTTTACAAATAAACTTAGCATAAACTTTGATATAAATTAGTATATAAACTTTATATAAAACTTTAATAAACTTTTATAAACTTTACATCAACATACATAAACTTCACATTAAATTTATATTAAACTTAACATAAACCTCTCTAACCCATAAGACTTATATTACAGCTTCTACCATCTCAATCTGATTATATCACTAAACCCTTTATGGCCTGAGGGTCCGGGTTGAGATGCGTTGTGTGTGTTGTTTGTGACGCGTATGCAGTACGTGTTGCAGGAGATAAACCGGTAGTATAGTTAAACGTTTTGAGTATAAGGAGCTTGGCGGACCATAGGGGTGTGTGACCCGGTATATAAGTACTCTCGTAATCGATCAAAGCTGTATGGATGTGAAATTTTGTGTTGCGCATAGGAGCTGGAACTTGTGATGTCAGCGCATCGTGACCTCTATACGTACTAGAGCCATGAGGGTTTGTGAGGTAGTACATACTCGTATAGTTTAGAGACTGTATTATGAAGAACTTTCGAGTATATTTCGTTGCCGGGTATATAGAACACGCCGGTTCTAACGGTGTTGACATACTCCGTTGTGTGTTGTGTAGTGTGTTATAGAGTTGTTCGCGCAGTTATATGGAACGTTGCTACTCCAGTGAAACTGCTACATGTGAGAGACTTTGTACGTGTGAGTGTGTGATAGTGTAAGTAACAAGCTTCGTCTACCACGGTAGTCGACTACCGGTACTGGGGATGGGATAGCAGAAGCTGTGGTCCATAAGACGTTGTACGGATGATTTTTGAGTGTGTGTGTGTCTCTCGTGTCGGTGATGTGTACACAACTTTCACACACTCGATGTGAGCAAGCCGTTCCTCCTATAAAACATAATACGCCTTGGTGCCGGTTTTAGCTATAAAGACTTTGTAGCAAAGACTTTATCCATATACTAAACCGATTCACATGACATGTTGTAAACTATTCCAATAGGGCTTTAGACCTAGTTAGGGTGCTGCGCGTAAAAACTTGATAATCAATAAACTTAGCAAAAGTATAGAGGACTGTGTGTGGGCATCAAAACCTTATGATGAAGATTCCTCCGCACACAGCGGATAGGAGGAGTATTGTGTGAGCATTGTACGTGGTATATAGGTGCAATCTAGAGTATGATGTGTGTTGTGTGTGGTGATTTGGGGATGGGGTGACAATAATGTCAGGGATAAGGACTTTGGATAACATGATGACATGGGTGAGATGAAAAGAGGCGGCGTGATGGGAGGGATGGATCGAAGAAAGAACAAAAAAGTCCCGATCCAGTAAAAAATAAGATAAGCGAACTCGCAGCGCTAAGTGGCTTGTACGCGTCACGCGTGAAAATGGTTGAGAGAGAACGGGCTTGCAGGAGAATATATCAGAGGTAGGAAAAACGAAATATCTGATAGAAAGAAGAGCCAATTAGAATTAAGGAGATGACTGAAAGAAGTAATAAGAGCAAGTGTAAACCCAATATAGTAATATAGTTATCTATGATTATATACGTATAGAAAAAGAGGAGAGAAGAAATAAATGAAGAGGTATAGTAATACCGAATAATAGAGGACAGATAAAAGTGATAGAGGAAGATAGTATTGAATAGATATATAGGTTAACTGTGTACTTTATGTTGTATTCTAGAAGAATAGATATGAACATTTTTAGAATATATATATAAGTAGAGTGTGTAGCTATGTGATGATGAGTGTGTATTGTAATAACAAGTGGAATATGTCTAGTGTGTAATTAAATTAAGATGATTATCGAGTCTGTCCTGTACAAATCGACAGCTCAAGTACGTTCAGACGTAAAGCAGTAAGATGTGGTCGCACGTTGAGCACCCAGGGGAATATTAGTAGAAGCCATCAAACTCGCTACAGGTGGAGAGGAAACAGACAAGTCAAAAGATGAGCCATTCGACCGTAAAACCTCCTCCCTTCCTACCAAGTACCTAAAATGCTTTAGAGGAACTTTGTTATGGTTGAGACAGGTGGTAATTCTTCAATTTTGTCGCATCAGTCAGAAGTACTCAGAACATCCAGACCCCCAAGCTTCTCGTGGGCACTTACGATCGTACACCTCACATAAATGGGACTTTAATCAAACAACGCATTGTATCTCTCTATATTGTTATATGTATAGTGATGTAGCTCGATGATCTATTATATTAACCACTCGTACAGCTTCTAGGTCGATCTGCCTACAGAACCATACACCATGCCCCCTTCAACAAGTAGCCCCCTGTCCATTTAATCATGTTCTAGTCGCTTCTTATGTTATAAAACCCTTCTCTATTGTCTTTTTACTATCCTAAAATCTCACAATCTCTCCCTATCTCGTAATTCTAGTTCGTTACTGACTCAACCACTTCTTTCTCTTAATAACAATTTTATTAATCTGCAATCACTCATTTCTCAATCATTCAATTAAAAGATCCACAATCCACACATCTCTTAAACTCCTGTTTTCTCACCAATTCATTCACCTTATCTACCTGACGTCGCACTCGATCGAATCTCCATAAATACTCACATTAACCTCCCTGCTTTACATACACTACAAAAACTTGATTCCCTAGTAATCTAAGTTCACCTCTAGCTCCTCTATCCTAATACATATTGTTGAGAGAGTAACGAATACCTGCTCTCTGTCCAATCTTCCTTGTAAGACCTTTCCACTTCATTAAACGCTTATGTACGATAAATGTTTCTCAAATCAAATCAATCACTCATCTTCGCCTCTCGCTGCTTTATCATGTCCACTTAGTAATTTACATCTATAACCTGCAAATACCTAATGTCACTTACAACTTTTTCACCCTTCAACCTTTACACGGCCTACCTTCTACTAATAACCGTTCAGCTCCAAATACCGATATGGCCTCTGGCCACCATCTAAAATCAGCCGCATCATCATTCGAGGTCTAACACCTCAATTCATTGACTTGTTAAGGGAATAACTAGGTTTACTGGTTATATTATGCAGATTTCGAAGTGTTCTTTCACAACTCCCTCTCTAGCATACCACGGTTTGTTTTTCATCAGTACAATATAGCATCCATCCCGATCATTATCTAAGCAGATTCCCCTGTATTTTTCATCTTAAATCATTTTCGCGACTCCATGCCTATATATATGAGCTTGCCTATTCCTTGTATTCTCATTCATCCTCTTCCAAACTTTTTTTTACCTCTTAGTTTTCTCCTACGTATGTAACATTTTAGTATTTCTTTTTTCTCTTTATATAAATCCAGTCATCTTTATTTTAAGATCACAACATCATATTATTATTATTATTATTATTATAGATATTATTTTCTTCCTAGCTACCTACTTCTACCTACCAAACTGATGAAGGGTATCGGACAGCATCGGGGAAAAGAAAAGTAGCTAGATAATATTATAACAATCGTAAAAGTAATATGGACCCATACCTTACCGCACTCCTCTAATAATAATACCTTATATATATATCTTCGCAGTCCAAAAATCCACCCTATAAGCTTCACGGGACCGCTGATCGACCTATACTTATACAACTATGTTCTATATATATGGTTCATCCTCTACCAGGAGCCACAACCCATATCCCCTCACAAAACCCCCCGCTATTCACTCCTATTTATGCACCTTATTCTCGCTTATATATTCTACTACTCTCTCTCTCTATTCAGACTCGATCAACTGACTCAACCGATCGTTTCCTTTCTCAGTCTTCTCACGACCCGTTCGATTCTCAAAAATACACTCACCTAACATTACATCATCCTTCTTAACCAACTCATAAATCTCTGTCATTCATTCCAAACGACGATTCCAACTACCAATTCTCAACGTACTTCATTTAATTCTCTCAGTTTTACCCCTTGTGCATTCAACTTACGCATTACAAACTCTTTAATAACGTTCATTCCTTTCATTTTATCATTGATCTTTTCACACCTAAAACACGCCCCTAAGATTGTCCATCTGAACCTAACGTTGACTTAATTCTATTACCTCTTAATCTATGACCAATATCTCAAACCTACTATACATTTAACAAAGACAGATCATAACCCTGATGCAAGACCCTACCACTCTATACTTATCGTCTATTTTATTATTACGTCCAACCAACGATTCATTGCACTACCACCTTCCGCCATTCTACACTTTTCCTAACACAACTCAGCATACATCGTTCCCTTTTCAGCCAAACATAAACTCCAAATAATTTTAAACTTCGTACAATTGTACCGACAATATCAGTCTAAACATAAACTTCACACTGAGCACTTGTTCCTCACTACAAGTTACAACCATAACCTTACTCTTATCTTCACTTATTTCAAACCCCTCGCTTTTACACATCCTGACAAATTCTCTCTACCGATATCTCCGATATATATGCTATACTTCAAGATTCACTCAAACTAAAAACCAAATTCATCGCAATATAAATAGGCTATGGGTGTACCCTCCACTCGCCTCCATTATCCATCATTCTAACACCATTTCCGTCCACCCCCATCTATAATTCTTTTCAAAACGCCCATTCCAGTAGTACAAAATTGAATAAGCCTAAGATATATATCTTAACAGCATTTCTCCTGCCGTCACCTTCGGCTCATTAATATTAAACACCAATCACTTTTACACCATTTATCTTACACACCTTTTCACTATGTTATGATATATTTGATTCCAATTCAAAAGCCTATAGCACCAAACACACCATACTATATCCATACACCTACAGTAGGGCTGCGCTAGAATTTCCCTATCATACTGCACTGTGCATTAATTTTCTGATAAATACCTAAAATTACATATTTTATCTGATCTTCCCGTCATTTCTCTCATAGTCAATTGTTTCAATGAGTAAAGATTTTTGATCCATTACACCTCTAGACCACTCCTAAATCTATACTCCTCTATCTACATCAGTCCTTCAGTCACTTCGAAAGACTCTTCTATATATATATATCAAGAGTGTGTAGGACGTTCTGCGCGTATGCAACCGAGACAACTATATATTACTATATACCCACTATAATTTCCTAAAAGTTTCCTTTATCATCTTAGCCCTTATATAAGTTAGTACTTATGAACTGCCTTCTCCTTTCCAATTCCTCTCGTGAACTATACTCCATAAAACGCGTTATACCACAACTTTCCAAATTCCAATCATGATCACCATCTCGCTTTCGTTCTTTTGATCAATCTCACCATTAATTTCATTCTATATATCTTTGCATATTTACCGATGCTTTCAACTTTCTCACTCTACCTATAACCATTTTTAGATTATTTATAATAATTATATTATTATTATATATCATATTAAAATTATAAATGGAGTTATATATATATATATTCTACGTATTTTTATACTATATATATTTATATATTATAGTATATATATTATAACGTGAGCAATTAAGTAAAGGTTACTGGTGTGAGTGAAGGCACTCCTCAGTTGAAGTTATGTATGATGGGAGGCAGCGGAACAATGGTCTGATTTTAATATTAGTATGATGCGTGGTTATAAATAAATGGTAACGAGACGATGCAGTAGTTGTATGTAGTAAAGTTGTGGAATTTGCAGTAGATTCAGGCTGGTGAGTCCAATTACAATCGCTTGGTGAGATGAAGTGACGAGTCTTGTGTGTAGCTTAGTTGTATAGATGGAACTATGTTGTTACTGTCGTATGTTTAGTTATGTGAGACTATGTCTGTAATAAAAGATCTATTTAGATCTTAAATTTCAAGTGTGTTTGCAGTACACTTGACAAACTTATGAGTATGCTCTACGGTGTTGAAAGGAATTATAAAGTGAGAATAGACACGTCATTAGATAGTCGCTGTTAGTTGAAAGAAATGTGGTAATATGAGGAAATTAAATGAAAAGTACTGTTGAGATCGTTTGTCATTATGGAAGGAATGAGTATTAATTCGTTTCGTTAACGGATGTATAGTGGCGAGTGTTGTTGGGGAACCGACCGGCGGGAGACCGGATTTAAGAAAAAGTGGATTGAGTCAGTTAAACAATGTCTGGAGGAGAGAAAAATGTAGTGTTGGTAGAGGCGTAAAGAAAGAATAGCGATAGAATCAGTGAATGGCAAGGTTTTTGGAGGGGTATGGTTGTGGGCCTCACCTGGGCCAAGAAACCTAACATTGACGATCTACCATATGCGGTCCATCGCTTGTGTCCCATTTAAGCTTTTAGTTGGTGAATTTGTCTTAGACGCTCGATGAAAGTCTATCGCACTGTCTAATGGGACTTCGCGGCAGCTGCTTTTTAAAAACTGTTTGAGTTCTACTACTTTATTACTCAATGGTCTTTTTTTTGGAGAAGGTTTTATTGTTTTCGATTTATTTCTTCTTGTTTATCTAACTTTTTATTGAATCAAATTTATCATCTGATGGTGACGGCGTAACATCAACATTGCTGTGAACTCTTTTAATATACAACTTTCTGCATCGTCTTCTTCTCCTTTAATACCTTCAATTTGAATTGCTACATTACGAAAGAGCACTTTTGACAAAGTTTTTGAGCTTCCGTTAATGTCACTCGATACAATGAATCTACGTAAATACCTGCCAAAAGAATATCATTATCAAGCAAAAGACTTTCTATTTTTTACCATTGAACATTTACGGAAGAAGAGTGTCTTGCACTTTTTGAACAACAAACCTCGAGTCAGTTTCTCAGTGTAAAATTTTGGTGGCAATATACCATGACGAAGTACATATTTGACCTCTACTACGTGATGTCACTGAGTTTCAGTCATAAGAACATCTTGTGATCCCATGTCAGTAAAAAAGGATTTGGTTATAAAATACGATTTACCATTATGTGCTACCCTATCTAATAACTTGGTCCAAAATAGCCCGCTTGACAGCTCGCCTCTTCAAAATTAAATCTAAAGGCGGCGTTCTGGCAACCATAACAATTTTTCTTACATTTCCAATAATTTTATATGTGATTTGTCCTTTCATGCCATCACCTATAGCCAACTGCAATTTGTAAACACTGTTTCGCATATTAATGATATGACATTCTCAAAGAAGTCTACATTATCATTATGATAATCTGTTTCCATTATTTGTTCACATTCTTCAAAAAAGTTCATTATATAAATCAATTCATCTTCGCCTTTTGATTTTTTAATATTGAAATCGTAAAAAATATCCATCACTAGATTTTCAAAATAATAGATAGTATGCTGTACTTTTGCATCTTTGATTCTTATGTTCATGTTACTAACAAAGCTGATATTAATTGCAAAGTAGTTTACCTTGTCTAGTAAATGAATCCAACTTTAAGAACATTATCCGTCCAGCTAAACATTTCTTAATGCTTGTTTATGTTTCTGTGACTCTTCCAGTATCACCTTCCGAATTACATTATTACGATCTAAAGAATTTCTCCATACAAATTCCCAAATGCTTTAGTAGAAAAAAAATGCATTTTGCAAGTATTTTACAACCATATCGAAAAATATATGCTTTAAATTTATCTATTGTCGTACTAAGTGTGACTTTTCACTTTTATAATATTTAGCGATAATAGTCTTTAGAGAATTAGTACTAAGAGTTTCAGTCTTCTCAAGAGCTTTGCTTTTATTTGCCTCAGCTTTTTATTTAAAAGTTTTATATTCTTGTGGTTGATACTTTTGAAAATGTCTTTCCAAATTATTGGCTCTTGCACTAGCACTGATTTTTGATGACATTGTTTTCTTTCGTCATTACATTTCTGGCACTGACAAATTTAATGTTTTAATCTACAGTTAGCGAGAAATAACCTATAAGAACAAATCTGCGCTGTTTAAATTGTGAAATATGCAAAAGTTACTAAAAATAATCTTATTTTAGAATGTCTAAAAGCAATAATAATAAAAGAAATTCAAGAAATGAAAATTTAAAAAAAAAAAAAAAACTAATTTCTGTTAGAAAGTTTGAGGATACTTAAAAAAGTCACAAAAATTCATGTATGCAAAATGTTTGAAGCTCATTTCCTTCTTACCTACATTTTCATACTACATTTTACTTATATTAATTTTTTTTTAATGTCTATATATATATATATATATATATATATATATATATATATATATATATATATATATATATATATATATAGGTTATATATATATATATATATATATATATATATATATATATATATATATATATATATATATAGTGTCCCCCGGAAGGAATGTGCAAAACTTCAAGGGTGTATTATGTAAGTCATTTGAAGAAAAAAATCTTATATCAACATAGGTCGGAATCGGAAAGATTAGCGAGTTATGGCGCATTTACGAACACAAATAGGTATTCAAAAGGTGCACCTTTGTTACAAATTTGTAAGGAGTAAACCTTGAAAACGATCTCTCCGCAGTGTTAGTCGTAGTTACTGTCATTTGTAGGTAAACGTAGGTGTAAAGAGTGGACTGTGAATAAGGTTGCTAAATAGTGTTAGTCGTTGTTACTGTCATATGTAGTTGAACATTGTGGTTAGTTTACATATGCCTTTCACGTTTACGAATGTAGAATATGCAGATATACATTACATTTACTGCTTTTGTAATGGTAACGCAAGAGCTTCCGTGCAGGAATATCGTCGACGTTTCCCACAACGTTATTCAGTACCAAATCGACAGGTATTTATCAGTACACACAGACGACTTCGAGAAAGTGGATCGTTTCAACTACATTCAGAAAGGGTGCCTGTTCGACTAGAATACATAGATGATATCCTTCAGGCCATACAGCGCAGTACCAGATTTATCACCTGAAAAATTTCTGCGCATCTTCGAATCCCTCAGACTACTCTGTGGAGAACATTTCACGTTGACGGTTTATATCCGCATCATGTTCAAAGAATTCAAAATCTTCAGCAGGACAACTACGGCCAACGACAACAATTTTCACGAAGTATTCTTCCTGATCCTGAATATCCGAGATGCTTTTTATTTACCGATGTCGACCTTTACAAATGACGGTATTAATAATAGTAGGAATAATCATGTATGGGCTTATAATAATCCTTATGCTATATTTGAAAGCAACTTTCACCACATATTTTCTGTGAGTGTGTGGTGTGGTATCATTAGAAATCAGCTTGTTGATCCACATGTGTTTATTGGTCGTCTTACGGGGGAAGTGTACCGGAATTTTCTAGAAAACGAACTACCAGTTCTTTTGGAGGATGTTCCTTTGGCAAATCCGAGCTATGGATGTATCTGCAACACGACTGAGCACCTGCACATTCACATTGCACAGTGTGTGAGTATCTTGATCGAATATATCCAAACTCCTGGATCGGCGAAGGAGATAATATGCTAGGCCAACACGAGCACCTGACCTAACCCCACTGAATTATTACCTTTGAGGACACATGCAAGAGCTTGTTTATGCGGTGATGGTTGATAATC
>JABUQX010093515.1:25000-27500 GCA_015478945.1 Trachelipus rathkii | reverse complement strand
ATCAAGGTTTGACGTTCAGTAGTACGTGCCCAAATTTTATTTAATTGAAGCTGAAGGGTTTGTTGAAGCTTCTGATCTGAACCGTTAATTCGTACGCACAATTTGCAGTTGGAAAAAGGATTTCTTTGTTATTTTCTAATTGATTACTAATTTTTTTTGTACTAAATTGTTAAAAGACAAACTCAGATCACTTAAACTTTGACAAAAATTTTCATATTTCTATCAACATCCTATGCCTGGCATATTTAATTTGGAGGGGCTGCAACCCAATAGCCCATAAAGACGAAGCCGCCAGCTGTATATATTATATATATAATATATAATAATATATAGTATTATATATATATAAATAATAAAAAATATAATATCTTTTGCATATATAAATACTATTAAAACGTTATAAATATTTATTAAAATGATATCTTTATATATTTACCAATATATAATATATATATATATAAGATATAAATCATATTTTATTAGATCAACATGAAGGTGAAGTTTAGAAGGCGAACGAGAGTAAGGCCCATTGTTTAAGGCATTTATCTCAATAATGATCATATCGTCAATTGGGAAGGCGCAACCTTTTTATTTAAATCTACAGATAAAAATCTAAATCAATTATCTGGATATCCTTTTTTCATTTCTACTGAAGTGTTAATATTCAATATATCTGAGCGGTAATTTTTTAAAATTTTGATCAAATACAAGACAGATTACCTCATCTGAAAAAACTAAATTCTTAACATCATAAAGAAAGTGAATCAATTTTTTGTCGCCTTTTGTTCTTTTACTTGTATATAATTTTACTTTTTATTTTTATTTTTATTAATTTTGTTAAGATTAAATTTATTTTCATTGTTAGTTCTGAGAAGGAGTCTGAGTTAAAGTTTCGAAACGTAAACTTCTTAATTTTTTTTTAAAGAATATTGTTTAATTCCCTCTGTTTTATTTCTTAGTGGTTTTAAAATTACTTGTTATTTACATTAATAGGTTTGAGTTGATTAAAATACTCTTTAAATCTTATTTGTTATATATATAAAATATTTATATTATTATTATATATATATATATATATATATTATATATATATATTATATTATATATATATTATATTATATTAATTATATATTATATTATATATAATATATACTATATATATATATAATATATGTAATATATATAATATATGTATATAATATATATATAATATATATATATAGTATATATATATATATATTATATATATATATATATATATTATAGTATAATAATATATATATTAATATATATATATGATATATATATAATAAAATGGACGGAATATCTATTTTCGCAATATCTCTGAACCGGGCTGGTTGGATGATTGCGCGTGCACAGGGATTGGATGCTCAAACTGCGGCTACCAATATCGCAAATGCGAATGGTGGCGGCATTATCTCGATCCTGATCAACTGCGCTCTGATCGGGAGGAATGTGCGTGGGTTTTATCTATAATTGGAATATTTTATTTGTTGTAAATGTTTAGCCATAAAAACATCGAACGATTTAAATACATTCAATTTATTTATCTATGTTTCTAGGACTGCGAGAAGAAGACACTGCTCTTAACTGCAATCTTACTAAACTCACTTCCCTCCCTCTGTTTGCTCTTTGAAAAAGGAAAACCACTTCATTAATTTTAAGGAGCTTATAGTTTGACATCGTTAATCATATTGCCAGATTTGTCCACAAAAGAATTAATTAAAAGAAATAACGATATTTAGCTATCTGATTATTTAATTCTGATTACGGCTTTTTCAATCATATGATCAATACCGGATACCACTAATGAAGCTGTTCGCTGGCAACACTTGATTGACGAACAAAAGGTAAGGTCCTTGGTAACTGAAGAACCAGGATACGCCTCCTCATGCATCCTCTACCATACAAGAGGATCTCCGTCAAGTGAAATGCCTTTCTCTATGACGTACTGGTCCTCGATTTTTCGATGACTTTTAGACACAGCAGTTGCCCTGGTTGCATCATTGCTTCGATAACAGGTGGGTGGTTGTGGATGCTTTTGAGGCAGAGCTGTCTGTTCTTTGTTTTTCTTCTTGAACTATTTCATAAGCTTCCTATTTCTTCACATTTTCCGCTGACACTGATTTTATTAACCATCCCCGTGAGAATCTGAGAAGTGATTTTTTTTTTTGTATCTAGGTCCAAAAATCGTATAGCATCGAATGACGTGCCGTTCCTGCTCTGTGCCTTACGAATCTTTTGTCGTCTCTTTCATCATCTTAAAATCCGTCTATTGTCATTATCTGAGGATACCTAATATTCTTTAGAGTTGATTATAGAGTTTTTGCTGATTATCTTGGTTGTATCTGTCAAAAGGTTGGAGATACAGTTTGATACAGTTGGGATAAAATTAAATTTTCATGGGATGTTATTTTATCATTTAAAGTGGCTTGTAAAGCGGGAAGAGCTTCATTAAGGCCTTCCATCCTTATCTTCG
>JABUQX010093515.1:20000-22500 GCA_015478945.1 Trachelipus rathkii | reverse complement strand
CATAATCTATGGTTCGATCGTGCTTATTCCTCTCTGGTCATTCAGGCTAGAAACAGTGCCTATCGGGTGTGGAAAAATTCCCGTTCTCCTATCACTCTCGCTAATTTTCATTCAGCAGACCAATCCGTTGCAGGGATACTCTTTCGACGAGCAAAAGCTTGGCTTCATCAAATGAAAGTGCGCTAAACTCCTTGGTTCTCCTACTGACGAATCTTTCCCTCTCTAGGCAACTTCTGCAAATCCTGCTGCTTTCTCTCTTATTCGATCTGTAATTCATTGTTGTGCTTAATCCTCCAACTGAAAAGGTAATCTCTTCGGCCCCCGCGTCAACTCTATTCTATACTGTCTCAACTGAGCACTTTCCCTCTCAGTGTTGAAGCTCTTATCATGTCCCACTCTAGTTCCGCAATAAAGGACGCCGCTCTGATCCTTCTAACTATCGGCCCTGTAGCTCTCACTTGTATCTATCTAAGATCTTTGAAACCCTTCTCAAACTCACTTCTTAGATCAATCTGGAACCTCAGTCGGCTATCGCTGCACGAAGTCTACTGGCGAAATACATTCCTATCAAACCGATTTATGGTTTTTCGCTCTTAGGAACTACGGGGAGACTTTGGTGGTGGCGCTTGACCATATCCATAAGCTTTGACCGAGTAATTGGCACGCGTCACTGCTCTCCCACGCTCCCCTCCTTTGGGTTTCCTCCTTCTCTTTTGCTTACTTATATCTAGCTTCTTTCAAAATCGCTTCATTATCGGCTGTTGTTAATGGGGCGACTTCTTTTTCTTTTCTGCAATAGTGGTGTTCTGCGGGGTTCTGTCTTCTCTCCTACTTTATTCCTACTTTTCATTAATGATCTCTCACCTTGCACCTCTAACTCTATCTACTCGTTCCGATGACTCGACCTTCATTCTTTAACTCATATAAATTCTACTCCCACTTTTACTTCTGGATATTGCCTCTCGTCTTAATCTTTCCGGTTTTATTCTCGCTGATGATAGAAATAACTTTGTGGAATTCAAGGTTCTTAAAAACCAACTTTTCAGAAATGCTCCTTCTCCAAAACTACTTCTGAACTTCCTGTCTTTGTTCGACGGTTTGTGTCGTCTTCCCGCTGTTGACAATATAGAACATCCTTGCCTTAATATGAACAAAAAATAATGTTCTTTGGAAACTTCACATCACAACGGTTGCTATGGCGCCCTCAAAGAACTGGACTGTTTAGACTGTGAGACTGTTCCTCCTTTTCTCAGTTGTTCCGCTATACAAAAGGGTCTTATCCGCCCATGTATGGAGTACTGCTCTTCATAATCTGGGGGGGGGGGGGCTCTGGTTTACCCGGCTTTTGGACCAGGTCGAGTCAACGGCAAAAAGGCTTATAAACTGTTCTGTACTTTCCAGTTCACTTGATCCCCTATCTTTTGCGGCGGAATGTTGGTGCTTTATCTCTATCCTATACGGTACCAGCGGCAAGTGCTGGAGGGAACTTTCCACTCGCGTGGCGTACCACCGCCTTTACGACCGCCTTCGTAGCAACTAATAGGGTGCTGTTCTGCGCACGAGTATTGTTGTTGTACATTTGGTAACTCCAGGCTCTAGTTTGGCTGTGGTGCTTCCTCTTTCCCACACCTCTGGTTTGTGGAAATTCCTTCCATCTTCTGTATTTCCCTACTGAATTTTAATTTCCTCACCTTACAGCCTGCGTAATGTGCTCATATGCTATTTGCCTAGAGGTGAACTGTTGAGAATACTACACTCCCCTTCCTTGAATAGGGCTTCGTCCGTGAGTGGTGTGACAACTGTAAAAATAAAATCCTTGAATGGGCCAGATATGTGGCAAATGAACTGAAGTCTCCTACTCACCCCATCCACAACATCATTCAGATTATCCCAGAAAATCGTACTCTTTTCAGCATTACCCTCAGATGAATCATATGTCGCAACCAGACAAATTTTGACCTTTTCAAACTTAACTTTAACCTTTTAGACTTCGAGTACTCACACACACAAAATCGTAAACATATAGCCTCTACCACAACTCACTCTTCAGAATTGCAAATCCTTCTATCCCCTCTCAGTCCTTTCCACGCAACAACAACACATTTCACACACCACATTCACTCTTTTCACGTTTTCCTTTTCATCTGTTGTTTCAGTCACAGCGAGCAAATCAAATTTGCCCTTTTCTAAAATACATCCAATCACCTCTCTCCTTATCTCCTCAACATTTATTCCTCTGATTTCAATAGGCCAATACATTCATACATTTCGCCGAAGGATAGAAGGGCGCCTACTGCGCACGACCTTCTCCGAGCATGCATTAGCATTCCCTGGCAAAAGATTAGTGGTAGTAGGCAGCCAACTCTAACTACCACCGTCCCTTAGTCGCCTTCTAAGACACGCAGGACATACGATGTGGCCAATTTTTTCTCCCTACACGTATGGATATAAGGGATAGGGATGTCTGTAGAAGATCTTGTCTAGAGAGGGGTGTGATATA
>JABUQX010093515.1:0-2500 GCA_015478945.1 Trachelipus rathkii | reverse complement strand
ATCATTCGTTTACTTGACTCAACTTTTTTCTTCGATCCTCCCAGCCGGTCGTTTCCAACACATTCGCCAATTATAACATCCGCTTAAAAACCGACAATCAATCATCTTTTCCGACATGACCAAACCATCTCAACTTATTTTCATTTATTCTCTCTTCGTTTACCCATTTCTTCACACTATACAACTCTCTAATACGTTCAGTTCCTCATTGTTATCAATTCTTCTCACACCTAGCATGCCCCTAAGATTGAACACATAATGACACTTTAGATCTATACTTCTTATTCCAGACCATAGTCTCACTACTATAGAATAACACAGGTAACACATACCGTCCATGTAAACCTAGCACTCTAAAGACTTATCCTATACATTCACCAACGATTTATTGCACCAGCCACCTCCTGGCATCCAACTATACCTAAATGATTTAAACTCAGACAACTTGTTCCAGCGCTCACCATCTAAGCATAACTTCACACTTTGAAAGGCTGTCCTCCACTTCACAACCAATAACCTTACTCTTATCTACGTTTAACTTTCCAAAAAAAAAAACAACAAAAAAACCCCTCCTTTTCACACACCTGGCAATCCTCTCTACCCAATCCTCTCGAAACTCTTCAATATTGGCCCACACAAAACCAACATCATTCCGCAATCGATAATAGTAGGGCACCCTCCACCTCATCTCCATTCTCCTCATTCATTCTAACACCATTCCCTGTCACGCCCACCTTCAATTCTTTCATAACCCCATACACTTAACAAACCCAAACCTATCATTCATCCTTTATGTATATCCGAAATATTTAAACTCGCACACTTGTTCCAGCTGCTCCCCATCTAACATAACTTCACACTCAGGGCTGCGCGTCACTCACAACCATAAACCTTTACTCTTATCTACGTTTACTTTCAATACCCCTCCTATTCACACCCTGCCAAAGTCGCTCTACCAATTCTCATCAAAAACTCTCTACATGATTCGCCACACAAAAACCCCAATCAATCCACATACATAGGTACAGGAACCTCCACTCAACTCCATTTTCCATCATTCTAACACGTTTACCACACCCACCTCTAATTTTTTCATACCCCATCCATATACCAAAATTGACTAACCAAGAGACAATAACACAGACCCTGCCTCACTCGCTATTACATACTAAACCATCACTTTTGACACCATTTATTCCTTACACACGCCTCACTATCCCCGTCATACATTTTTGATTCCATTCAGAAGCCTACCACCAACACTAAATATCACTAACACCTGCATAGAGCTTCCCTATTTACCCTATCATACGCCTGTTGCAAATCCATAAAACCTAGAAACAATTTTATCTTCTTCTCCCTCATTTTTCCAATCATTTGTTTCAACGTAAAGATTTGATCCACACATCCCTCTACCCATTCCTAAACACACCTTGTTCTTCACCAATCAGTCCTTCAGTCACTCAGCGCATCTTTCGACCAAAATACCAACATACATCTTCCCTACAACACTCAATAAACTAATTCCCCAATAATTTCTACAGTTTCCCTTTATCTCCCTACCCTTCATATAAGGGTAACTATTCTTGCTCTCCTTCAATCCCTTCGAAGCTATACCCTCCATAAAACGCTTTATTACACATACTTCAGATCCAATCAATCAAAAAACTTGCCTCTCGTTCTTGAATCATGTTCACGCAGTATTTTCTATACCTGCAATTTACCATTCTTCACCTATCTCACTCTACCCTTTTCCTCTTCTTTGCTAATAACCTCATCCCTCAAGATACCTATTCCTTCTTGCACCATCAAACCCACCACACAGTCACTATCACCTCTTCATTACTGCCAATATTATAATATTCGAAGTGTTCTTTCCACACATCCCTCACACCCATTTTATCAGTTACAAAAAACCATCCCTATTCATTATTCTGAGCAAGGTTCCCCTTATTCTAATTTTTAACCTTTTGCGCGCTTTCCTTCCGGAAGAGCTTCCTATTTTCCCTTGTATGTCCCCATTCATGCTCCTTCCAAACTGTTCATTTACCTCTTATTTTCTCTTACGTATGCCATCTGGTCGTATTCGAGTTTCATCCTTCATATAATTCCCAAACACCTTTCTTTTGAAACTTCATCATGTGCTTTTAGTACATTCAACCTCGCTTTTTTTTTTCTTTTAACCGCTTGCATCACCTTTTCATTCCTACCACTCAGCTGTTCAGCATTCTTACTTCGCTACTTTTAGCACACCGCACATACTTCTTTGCACGCTACACAATTGCCTTCAGATTATTTAGTTTCAGCTTGTTTTCACATTCAACTGATTTACATGCGAGCGTTCTTACATACTTTCCTTATTACCTTGTTTCATTAAGACTTCTCACTCTTAAACACTTTTACCCTCTTCCTTCCTGTATCACCTTCCTCTCCATCCAAGTCCCCACCAACTTAATTTTACATTAGAAACAACATCAATGATCCGATAATCCCTTCTAAA
>JABUQX010093514.1:0-28765 GCA_015478945.1 Trachelipus rathkii | reverse complement strand
CAGTCACTGGAATTAGAGGAACAATATCATTAATCGAGAGCAAATAGTAGTACACTTAAAACATCTACCCGCGGAACGCCTTCCATCCAGAGTAAATGGACGTGGCAGAATAGAAGAGGCACCAACCTGGATAGATCTGTTGACAAAAGGCATTGAAAAGGAGAGGAGTTGTCCGCGGAAACCAATGCGAATGGAGTTTACAGGAGAATCCCAGTTCTCCACGTTGTTTCGTAAGCCTTTTCAAGGTCAAAAAAACACCAAGAACCACCCCACCAGTTGAGAAAGCTTCCCGGATGTCATGGTCTAGTTACCAAGGGTCCGCAGTCGATGCATTTTGCGGAACAAATTGGAAGTTTGAGAAAGCTTGACGGCTTTCCAGAACAGGGAGTAAGCGGCAGAAACCATTTTCCCCATTAATTTACAGGAGTGACAGATCAGCGAAATTGGTCTTTGGTTGTTTGCCAACTTCGGATCTTTTCAGGTTTGGTTAGGGATTACAAAGTTGTAGTCCAAAATAGATGAAAAGAAGATTCCATCCAGATTCTGTTATATAAATCAAGCAAAAATGCTGACGCCGAAGGAGATATGACGGAGCATGATGTACGGAATCATGTCTGGACCAAGGGCACCTGTCTTTGCTATTTGGCCAATGCAGTTTGATTACTCTGAAAAGTGTAAAAAGACGGTTTTTAGTATGATCTTCCCTTTCGCTGTTGAAAATCTGGCAGTGCAGTGGTGTGTCAGTTCTCAGTTTTTGAAAGGCTTCAGTATAGCGGAATGAACTCGAATGCTAGCAAATCATATTACACCTAACGCATCCGCTACCACCGCCGGAGCGGAAATCGTATCAGTTATATCAGGCCCATAAGAGGACTGTGGGTGAGGAGTTGTTTGAGCGACGAGATATTTTCTGTGTAACTTTCCACACTAAAGGAAGGGGAGGTGTGGAGTTAACAGTCGATATGTAAGTTCAAAAAATTGTTTACGCGTTTTGCGATTAATTCGCCGAGATCTCGCTGCGGTGCTTTAAAAACAATCATGTTTGCGGTGGTACGGTCTTTTGTATTGCCTGTAGAGTTTCTTCTGTCTCTCGTGGTTTGCCACTCTTGGGACCACCAAGGGGTTGCCGACCACCTGCCTGAGGAAGACTGGGGAAGCAAGCTTCCGCTGCCGAGATGACTTACTTTCTGGAAGAAGCAAAAGGCATTATCAACAGTCGGAAATCGGAATATTAATCGAAGCTATCTTAGCAAAATATAATATATATATATATATTATATATATATATATTATATATATTATTATATATATATAAATATATATATATATATATAATATATATAATATATATATATATTATATAATATATATATAATATATATATATATTATAATATACCTAATTATATTATATATATTATATATATATATATTATATAATATATATATATATATATATATATATATATATATATATATATATATATATATATATATTATATATATATAATATAATATATATATATGAATTACTGGTGAAATGGATCAAGAAACGAGGCGAGATTGCGTATGATGATTGAGTTGGGTAATAAAAGCAAATTTATGGAGGTATAGTTCCAAGGGATTGGAGGGAGAGCTGTATTAGTTTACTTTATATAAGGTAAGGGCAGATAAGCGAAACTGTAGATAGAAATAATAGTCGGGAATAAGTTTATTGCAGTGTTGTTAGGGAAGATACTTATGCTTGTTTTTGGTTTCGAAAAGAGTGAGTCGAGTGACTGAAGGAACTGATTGGTGTGAAGAACAAAGGTGCGTTTAGGAGTGTTAGAGGATGGTGTGCATCAAATCTTTACATTAAACAAATGATTGAGAAAAAAATGAGAGAAAGGAAGAATAAATTGTATGTTTTATGGATTTTTGGATTGCAAACAGGCGTATGATAGGGTTGAATAGGGAAGCTCTATGGCAGGTGTTAGTGATATATGGTGTTGGTGGTACTGCAGGGTTGTGGAGTCGGAGTCGGGGATCGGGTAGCTTTTGGAAGAGAGTGGAGTCGAAGTCGGCAATTTTGAAAAGGGTGGAGTCGGTAAATTTTGAATAGGGTGGATCGGGAGTCGTAATTTTCCAAAAGAGTGGAGTCGGGAATCGGCAATTTTCAAAAGGGTGGAGTCGAGTCGGTAATTCTGAAGAGGTGGAGTCGGAGTCGGAAATTTTGAACCTACTTCCACAACCCTGTGTGGTAGGCTCTTCTGGATGGAATCAAAATATGTATTGACGATGTAGTAGGCGCGTTGTAAAAATAAATGGTGTCAAAGGTGATTGGTTTAGTATTAATAGAAGAGTGAGACAGGGTTGTGTTGTCTCCTTGGTTATTCAATGTTATATATATGGTGGGGTTATGAAAGAATTAGCAGTGGGGGTTAGGTGGCAGGAAATGGTTTTAGAATGTATGGAGAATTGGATGAATGGAAGGGTGCCCTACCTATTATAGGCGTATGATTTGTTCTTTGTGGGCCGAATCGAAGAGAGTTTAGAGATTGGTTAGAGAGATTTGGCAGGGTGGAAAAAAGGAGGGTTTTGAAAGTAAACTTAGATAAGAGTTAGGTTATGAGTTGTGAGTGAGGATATCCCTCAGTGTGAAGTTAGATGGTGATTGGTGAGCAGCTGGAACAATGTGTCTGAGGTTTAAATATTTAGGGATGTGTTGCGAATGAATGGAACGGATGATTGTAGTAGGAAAGTGTGTTAAGGGCAGGAGGTTGCTGGTGCACATTAAATCGTTGTGAATGTAAAAGGACTATCTGGAGTGCGCTAGGGTTTTGCATGAGGGGTATGTTGTTACCTGTGTTATTGTTATAGAGTGAGACTGATGGTCTGGAATAAGAAGGTATGATCTAATGTTCAATTTTTTCAGAATGTGACAATTAGCGGCGTGCTATGGTGTGAGAAAAATTGATAAATAAGATATGAACGTATTAGAGAGTTATGTGGTGTGAAGGAAAGTGGTAAATGAGAGAATAAATGAAAGTATGTGAGATGTTTTGGTCATGTGGAAAGGATGAATGATAGTCGGTGTTTAAGCAGATGTATAGTGGGGGGAGTGTATGCGCGTACCGACCGGCTGGGAAACAGAAGAGAAAAAGTGGATTGGTCAGTAAAGAATGTTTGCAGGAGAGAAAGGTGAGAGTTTGGCAGAGGCAGAAGAAAGGTGCAGATAGCGAGAGATATGCGGGTGCCTATAAGCGGGCGGTAAGTGTTGTGCGCCATCCCTAGGCCAGGGGATGAAACCACACTTGTGACGATTTAACAATAGTGAGGAATTCCGTCGCCGGTCCCGTGAAGCTCTAGGGTGCATTTTCTGATTGCGACGAGTTCTTACTAATTAATGTACAGAGGGGCGTTAAGGAGCTGGTGCTTTCTTTCAAACTTTTGTTCATAATTCTCCTACTGCTTTTCCTTTTCCGATGCTTGTCACGCACCTTACTCCCATTTTGGGAAAATATAAAGGAAGATGAAGAAAGAAAGATATATATTATATATATTATAATATATATATATATATATAGTATATATATATTATAATATATATATATATTATATATATTATATATATATATATATTATATATATAATATTATATTCTACTTTTCTGTTTCCACGTGCATGTGGCCACCTTGCCTCAGTCTAGGGAAGAAGGTGTGATGATTATTGATGATGATGATGATGAATATATATACATTATATATATATTATATATATATATATATAATATATATAATATATATATATATATTATATATATATATATATATATAGTATATATATATTATATATTAATAAATATATATATATATATATATATATATATATATATATATATACTAATATATATTATATATATATATATATATATATATATATATATATTAGGGATGTACCGGAACCTCGATTTTTTAGAAGTTCCGGTTCCGGCCGGAATCTCGATTTTTTAGAAGTTCCGGTTCCGGCCGGAACTTTCTACTTTTTCAAATGTCATTCTTAAAAAATTTCAGTAATTGATTTGTCATTTACTCAGTTATGATTATGCATAAAAAATATATAGAAAATTGATATATGTGAATAAATATCATGATAAAATGACCTCGACTCTATAGTTTCGAAAAAATTAAATATGAAACAATATTTTCACACTCGAACCGGTAGCTTTAATGCTCTAGAAAAGTGAGGGTATTTTTTTGATTTTTTTTGAATTTTTTTTTAATTTTTTTTATATTTTTTTAGACACAAATTTCTTCTTAATTATTATTTTTATAAAATTAGTAAAAAATCCTAATTAATACCTAATTAATAATAAGTTTAGTAAATATAATTATTTTTAGTTTGATTTTTTATTATACATTAAAATATTATGCTGCTATGTTAAATGATCACTTCGCTAAATTAGTGTTTCTTATTAAAATGATTTGAAACTACATTGATGAATATTACTTATTATATAATGAAAATATACTTTTCATTAATTAGGTGATAGCTAGGATTAATTACTAATTTAGAAAAAAAAATTTGCCTAAAAAATAAAAAAATAAAAAAAGTCATGATTTTTTTTTATAAAAACAAATTACGGTAAAAAAATTAGTTGATTTAAATCATTTGATTTTTTTTTTTGTGCCAACCCTGCTCTAGAATCTAGACCTGGAGATAAATAAAATTTGTACAAGTATTATTATTATTATTATTATTATTATTATTATTATTATTATTATTATTATTATTATTATTATTAAAAGAAATTAACTTTAAAGTAGAAACTACTACAAAACAAAATATTAACTAAACTGTTTAAGCAAAAATTTAAAAAAAATTTTAAAACAAGATTTCATAATTTTCTTACTTAAAAATGTATTTTTTTGAATATTGAAATGTTATGGTGTAGGAAAATAAGTTGCTCTCCAAGTTGTGGAGTTAAACGTGATCTCTTGTCCTCAAACACGTTACCCGCTTCTAAAAAAAGCTTTTTAAAAAAAATGCTTTTCTGAAAAAAAGCTTTTTAAACTTTGAAGACCCGTAGAACTTTATATAGTATATTCCAATTTTACTTAATAATTTTTTCTTTTTTTATACAGTTGTCACCACCGCTCACGGGCAAAGCCCTATTCAAGGAGGGGGTGTTAAACTCAACAGAAATTCAACTAACGTAAATTACGCAGATGAGCACAGACACAGGCTTTAAAGTGAGGGATATTAAATTGAGTAGGAAACACAGAAGATGGAAAGAATTCCACAGAGAACAGAGGTGGCAGGAAGAAGGAAGCACCGCAGGCGAACCTAGTCTGGAGTTTCTAATATCAACACAAAACTCATGTGCCGACCAGCACACCCCTTGTGCTACGAGGCGTCTTAAGGTCGGTGGCACCGCGAGATGGCAAAGTCCCTCGAGCCTTGCCGCTACAGTACCATAGAAAAAGAGCATAATAAACCAACGTCGCGCCGCAAAGATAGAGGGTCAAGTGAACTAGAAATTACAGGACAGTTTATAGTCTTTTTGCCTTTGGACTCGACCCTATCCAAAAGCCGGGTGAAACCTAGCCCCCCCCTAATATGAGAGCAGTACTCCATAAAAAGGCGGATAAGACCCTTGTAAAGCTGGAGAACTGAGAAGAGCGAAAAAAAAAGTCTCGCAGTCTAAACAAGACTCCCCAGTTTCTTTGTGGCCGCCCTAGCAAACCATTGTGATGTGAAGGTTTCCAAGGATTTTTGTTTTTGTTTATGTTAAGGCCCAAGGATGTTTATGTTGTCAACAGGAAAGACGAGAGAAACCGTCGAAAGAAGTAGGAAAGTTAGAAGGTGCTTAGAGAGCGGAAATTTGTAGAAGTTTTGTTTTTAAAGAATTAAATTTCACAAGGTTGAGACGGACCCCACCCGGAAATTCTATCCTAATCAGCGAGAATGGAATCGAAAGATTAAGACGAATGCAATTCTAGAGTAAAAGAAGAGAAGAATTGAAATGATTGAAGAATGAAGGATCGAGTCATCGGCATATGAGTGATAGGTTAGATGTGCAGACGAGAAGATCATTATGAAAAGCAAGAAAAAGTAGAGATAGACGGAACCCCTGGAGGAACACTCTATTGACAGAAAAAGAAAGAAGAAGTCGCCGCATCAACAACAGCCGATATTGAGCGATTGAAAGAAAGCTTAGACATAAGTAACAAAGAGAAGGAGGAAACAAAGGAGGGGAGCTTGGGAGAGCAGTGACGCGTGCCATACCGTGTCAAATGCTTTGGATATTGTCAAGCGCCACCACGCAAGTCGCCCCATAGTTCCTAAGAGCGGGAAACCATAAATCTGTTAGATAGGAAAGTATACACCAGTAGACCTTGAACACGAAAAGCCGTACTGGCGATCGGAAAGAAGGAATGAGATTCCAGATAGACGGTCTAAGAAATGAGAGTTGAGAGGGTTTCAAAGATCTAGATAGAATATAAGTTAGAGCTGTAGGGCGATAGTTAGAAGATCAGAGCGGCTTCCTTCTTTCGGAATAGTTGGACATATGCGAGCTTACAGAACTAAGAGCCCAGTTGTATGGATATGACAAGATTGGCAGATACTTCTGAGAGACTCGCACTTATTAATCAGACAGTTTAAGTAGAATATTTAGGTGTAGCGAAGTCAAAAAGTTCCAGTCCGGCCGAACCAAATTCTGCTTCCGTTACATGCCATAATATATATATATATATATATATATATATATTAGTATATATATATATATATATATTTATATATATATATATATATATATATATATAGTATATATATATATATATAAAATAAATATATATAAAAAAAATATATATATAAATATATATTTTTTTTTTTTTTTTTTTTTTTTTTTTTTTTTTTTTTTATTATATAAAATATATATATATATATATATATATATATATATTATATATATATTAATATTATAATATATATAGATAATATATATATATATATATATATATATATATATTATATATATATATATATTATATATATAATATATAATTTTTACTTGCAAACAATATCAAAACCGGTATTTCCCCTTTATTCATCATCCAGGCCCGAACTGCTCCTGACGGCTGAAATACGAAGTGAAATGGTCAAGGCTTTCTTATATTAAAGTGCCTAGTAAATCTCTGTAATGCTAATACGACCCTGTGATAAAGAACCAAGAGAAGCTCCTGGAAGATATTAATAGAATACTTCCGCTCTTAGGTTCACCTCTCTTCGCAGTTTTATATATAGGATATATATATATATATATTATAATATATATTTATATATAATATATATATATATATATATTATATAATATATTATATATATATATATATATATATTATTTATTTCTTCTTCTCCCTCATTTCTCAATCATTTGTTTCAATGTAAAGATTTGATCCACCAATCCTCTACCACTCCTAAACGCACTTGTTCTTCACCAATCAGTTCCCTCAAGTCACTCGACGCACTCTTGCTAGAAGAAGTGCGTCGAGTGACTGAGGAAATGATTGGTGAAGAACAGGTCGCGTTTAGGATGAGAGGATGTGTGGATCAATCTTACATTGAAACAAAATGATTGAGAAAATTGAGGGAGAAGAAGAATAAATTGTATTTAGTTTTATGGATTGCAACAGGCGGATGATAGGAGTAATTAGGAAGCGTTCTAGGCAGTGTTAGATGAATTATGGGGTTGGTGGTAGGCTTCTGAATGGAATCAAAAGTATGTATGACGCGATAGTGAAGCGTGTGTAAGAATAAATGGTGTCAATGGAGATTGGTTTAGGATTAACAGCGGAGTAAGACGGTTGTGTTATGTCTCCTGGTTATTCAATTTGTATATGGATGGGTTATGGAAGAATTTGAGGTGGGATGGCAGGAAATGTGTTAGAAATGGGAGAATGCGAGTGAGGTGGAGGGTTGCCCTAACCTATTATATGCGGATGATTTGGTTCTGTGTGGCGAATCTTGAAGAGAGTTTGAGTGATTGATAGGAGATTTGCAGGGTGTGTTAATGAGGGGGCTTGAAAGTAGAACGTGGATAAGAGGTAAGGTTATGGTGGTGAGTAAGGACAGTCCTCAGTGTAAGTTATGTTATATGTTGAGCAGCTAGAACAAGTGTCTGAGTTAAATATTTTAGGGTTATATGTGGATGAAAAGAAAACGGACGATGCAGAGTGTAGTAGGAAATTGTGAATGGCAGGTAAGGTTGGCTGTGTGCAATTAAATCTTGGTGAATGCAAAGGGACTAAGTCTTGAGATCGGCTAAGGTCTTACATGAGGGTAGGTTGTTACCTGTGTTATTGTATGTAGTGAGGGATATGGTCTGGCAATAAGAGGTATAGATCTAAGATTCAATGTGTTCAGATGGACAATCTGTATGAGAAGAATTGATAAGAAGAATTGAAAAAAAGAGGAATGAACGTATTAGAGATGTGTGGTGTGGTGTGAAGAAAGGAGGTAAATGAGAGAATAAATGAAGTATAGTTGAGATGGTTTGGTCATGTGGAAAGGAAGAATGATAGTCGGTTGGTTAAGGATGATAGTTGTGATTCGTGTGGGAACCGACCGGCTGGAGACCGAACGAGAAAGTGGATTGAGTCGGTGAACGAATGTCTGAAGGGAAGAGAAATGTGAGTTTGGCAGAGGCGAGAATAAAGGTGCATGATTGGAGAGAATGGCGGGTTTTGTATGGGGGCAGGGTTGTGGCCCACCTGGCCAGGGATGAACCTTACATTGACGATTTACCATATTGAGGGTCCGTCCCGGTCCCATGATGCTCTAGGGTGGATTTCTGTCTGTGACGAGCTCCTCACTAATTAATGTACAGAGGGGCGTAAGGCTGGGCTTTCCTTTTCGACGTTTGTCATGTTTTCCTACTGCTTTTCTTTTCCGATGCTTGTACAGCACCTTACCCCAATCTTGGGCAAAGAGGAAGGTGAAAGAAAGAAAGATATATATATATTATATAATATATATATATATATATATAGTATATATATATATATAATTATATATATATATATTAATAATATATATATATATATATATATATTATATATATATATATATATATATATATATATATATAATTAGGGGGTACCGGAACTGAAATTTTTCAGTTCCGGCCGGAACCGAATTAGCCGGAATCACAAATAAAAAATTCCGGCCGGAACCGAAATTTCTTATTGAACTTTCCTTTAACTATAAAGAAATGTAAAAGAAAATATTTCATATAAGCTTCATGAAAATCAGTGTAAAGCAAACGCCACTTCATGAACATATTTAAAATCATCATTGAAGAGAATAATCTGGAAGTCCAAAAATTTTAATAGTTAAAGGGAGAGTCCTATTTTCTAGAACAGGGGAAAACCACAAAAAGAGCAATAGATTAAGCCGTGAACATAACGTTGGTTTTGAGGAGAGTTTCTCCCCAAAAAAGATTGGCATATCAATGACCCCAAATTCGCAGAAAAATAATGAATTTTCGCAATTGAACCACCATTCAACCAGTCACAGAAGAGAAGGCGATTCATAGAAACTTATTGCATCTTCAACCTAAATATCTTATTCCTAGTAGAAGCACTAATTTTAAAGAAATTGTTACCCAACTTCATATAAGGAAATTGAGATCAGCAGTATTCGAGAAGTTAACTAAATAGTGATCAGATATCATTTACTTACAGATATATGAGAGCTAAAATTTCAAACGAGTCAATTATTTCTTTAACTGCACTCTGGCTTACCCGCGAGTTTGAAAAAAAATGGACTGTGTACTCCATTGCAAGTATTTCCCAGGTTCTCATCCTGGAATTAAAATCCCCAGGTTTTGAAATTACGATGAATAATTGGGAAATTCCTCCTAACATAATCCACTTGATCCTTCGAGATGGAGCGTATAACATGAAACTTGGAACTGATTTAACAGGATACACAAGTTTTTCTTGTTTTATTCATAAACTTCAATTTATTAAAGATGCCTTATTTCTCAAAGAACAGTGTGATTTAATAAAGAAATGTAGTAATATTTGTACACATTTCAATCATTCCAGTTTTTAAGCTGTATTGAACTTAAAAGAATACAAAGAGACTTGGAGATTCAAACATCTTTGCACAGCCACTTATGCCAATTCAAGATGTTTATACAAGGTGGAAATAGAACATATTTGATTCTAGAAAGAATTGAATGTTTTGAAAAGACCTCTGCAAGTTGTAATTATAGAACAAATCAATCAAATTAAGTTGATTGCTAATAAATGGCAAATACTTCAAAAAATTCTAAGAGTTTTGCAACCATGTTCTCATGGGGTGTTTTTAAAACAAAGGGGAAAACCTTTTTGGTTTTAAAAAGGGGGGCCCCAAAAAAAAAAAAAATTTTTTTCAAAAAGTTATTTTTATATTCATTTTTTAGCAATTATTCTAACATATTTGAAGCTCATCCAGCATATCTCTCAAAACTCTAGGATGACAGCAGAGAAAAAAAGAAGAGCTGAAGAAGGCATTAGAGTTTCGATTATGAATAAAAAGGAAGAGAAAGGATCAAAAAGACATATATATCAAAGCAAGATAATTGTTTTAAATACTGTAGTAAACCCAAGATACTAACTGACTTATTTCTAATGAAATAAGAGAATTGAGTAGAAAATGGATGCTTGAAGAAATATGTAAATAATTGAAGGTAGAAAGTGATAATAGTAGTAACAGTAGAGAAGAAGGTTCAGGCGATGAGTCATTTTCAGAAACGAGTATTATCTACAGTAAACTTAGATTTGCCAAGTACCTCAAAATCATCAGGAGCATTCAGAAAAGAAATTACGGCAAAGTTACCTTAGTTTTTAAAAGTTTGAAGAAAGTGAAAGTGACAGCGAGTCAGGTTAGTGTAAAAAGGAAAAAAAGAAAAATCAGTGGCTCTTCAAAAGGTGAAATTCTTAAAGAAAATGAAATTTTTTTTTACCAGAAAAATCAGTTTCAAATCTGGGAAAAGAAGAATTCCTTAACTGGTGGAAAGTGAACAAAGCTAAATTCCGAAACATAGCAGTACTAGCCCAAAAATTACTCTCTTTTCCAGTCTCCTCCATATATTCAGAGAAATTATTTTCATTTTTAGAAGCAAGAAATATATTTGAGGAAAAATGTTTAAAAATATCGCCCAATAACCGGTGAAACAGTTTTTTCTTTACGTTCACCACAGATTCTGTAATATTTTCAAAATGGTTAAAGAAGAGGTTGACTAACGTATAGGTATATATATAGTAGAATAGTATATAATATATAATATAATATATATGATAGGTATATATATAATATATATATATATAGTGATATATAATATTAATAAAATACCTATGATATATATATATAGTATATATATATATATTGACGTGGTTTCAGACGGTATTAGCGTGCCACGAAGTCGTTAGTCTTTGAAGAATAAAAAGGATCAACAAGAGAAGTTGGAATATACTTCTAATAATAAGATAAGATTATATTTGTTATCAAAGATAGCTGAGAACAGTTATGCACAAATGTTATAACACGATACTGATACCTTCTCTTTTTTCTTCCTTAACAGATGTATATGTAAGATATTCACGCAAGCCTTTGGATATAATTAAATTAAATAAATAACAAAGTAGAGAATTAAACGTATTAACCAATATTTAACCATCCTTCATACTTACAAACACTTGTAAGGAAAACTTAAGAATACTACAAATAGGTGACGATGGATAAACCCACCTAAAAACAGAAATACCCACCTAAAGGCCTTTAGAGCAGATTAGTGGGTAGGAGACTTCACCAACAAGAGGACTTATAAATTAAACTAAGATCTGGATAAAGAATTCAAAGGTAAATACAAAGATTAAATTTCAAATACGTAGATTAGTAGATCGAAAACTACGCAACATACTACCACAAATTTTCAGTGGTAGCAGAGCTGGTTACTCCGATTACCTTTTTAGTATATGCAGAACGTGACTCCACCGTCCACACCTAGTAAGAGAACCCAACAAGATTTAGTTGACGTTTCTACCAAGATGACAGAAGATAAGAAAAATCCTAGGATACGAATACCCGAATTCTCAGGGAAAACAGATGAATATGAAGAATGGCGCACTCGTATTAACGAATGGGAATTGATGGAATCAAGATTTTATGACTACCCAGGATTAATCATAAAGAGTAGCCTAAGAGGAGAGGCATGGAGGTGTGTAGATGCTATAACTCTGGAAACTCTGAAGAGCAACAATGGAATACAAGAAATAGTAAAACAACTCGATAGCAAATACAAAAGAGATAATCGGGTAGAGACAATAAAAAAGGTAATGGAGTACTATGATATACGGAGGAAAAGAAATGAGACGTTAAGAGATTATTTTGAGAGATTTGAGAGGGCCCAGCGCGAAATATCTAAAATTGAAAAGATGGGTAACCAAGATCAGATAAAAGGGTGGTTTGCACTGTCTAGAGCAGAATTGTCAGATACAGAAAGACAAATTGTCATTGGGGCTTGCGTGAAAGAAAACCAAGGATATGAAAATACCAAGAGGGAAACACTACGCATTACAGAAAAAGAAACCAAAGAGAAAGAAGAAATAAATCGAACTGGATGGTATGAAAATGAAGATAAAACTCCAGGTGATAAAACCAATAAGAAAAATAGATTTGGAAAATTTATGAGATGCTTTCATTGTGGATCAATATATCATATGGCAAGAGAGTGTAAAGAGAGGGTGACAAGTTGCTGGATTTGCAAGGATAAAGACCATGTGGCGAAAGATTGTCCGAAGAATTGGATAAACATAAAAAAGGGTGAACAAAGAAAAGATGATGATGTTGCATGTGCATGGTCTGTCAATTTTCCAGAAGAATTAACACATGGCGACTCATTCTTTGGGAAAATCGAAGGAATTATTGATACCGGATGCCCTAGGACAATACTGGGAGAGAAGTGACTACCATTCGTTCTCGGAAGATTAACCGAGGACGAAATAATAAAAATAGGAAATAATCAGGAAGAAGGAACGGGATCTTTTACATTCGGAGATAGAAGATATAAAGTGTTAAAAATCTTGAAGATACCAACTTGGTGGAATGGAAGAAAAATTATACTGACAACAGAGATAGTAGAAGATAACGTTCCTTGGCTCATAGGGCTAAAGACATTGCAGACGTTAAGGGCTGGTATTATTTGGAAAAACGAAGAACCCTGGTTAGATCTGGGCAAAATACAAAACCATTGTGTAAAATGTAGATTGGATGATAAAGGACACGTCAGAGTTCAACTTATGGAACAACTTAAGATAGAAAGGAAGGTGTGGTTAGGATGCCAATGGATAAAAGATGAACCCAATTGGAAGAAAATAAGTTACAAGTTGCATCTACAATTTGGTCATGCAACATACGAGAAACTGAAAGATCTGGTGCTCAGTGGAGTGGAGAAAGAACATGAGGAGAAACAAATAAAGAAATTTTTAGAGGTACTAAAGAATTATTGTGAGACGTGTAGCATCTGCCTAAAATATAAAAGGAACAAACCAACTCCAGTGGTGGGTTTTCCTTTAAGTAAAATCTTTAATGACACCATAGCTATGGATATTGGGGAGTTAGACAATAACAAATTTTTAGTTATTGTCGACCTAGCAACGAAATATACACAGGCAGAATGGATAAAAGACAAGACACCTGTTACGATAGTCAAGAAGATCCTACAGACATGGATTAGGTTATTTGGACCTCCTAGAAGAATTCTTTCCGATTGTGGATTAGAATTTCACAATGAAGAAGTGAAGTACCTCACAGAGGGCTTTGGCATAGAACAATTGAGCACAGCAGCTGAAAGCCCGTGGAGTAATGGGATTTGTGAGAACTCTGTTGGGATCATTAAAAATTGTTTAAGAAAACTAAAAGAAGACAACGTTCATGATAAGGAGACAGCGTTATACTGGACACTAAATGCCAGAAATTGTTTGAAAATGCAGAACGGGTTTTCTCCACATCAGCTTGTGTTTGGAAGAAACCCAGTTATACCAAGTATAGATCATGATGGAGAGATAATACCTACTTTAACAAATTATGGAAATGACGATGAAATTATGAGACATACTTTGGAAGGATTATCAAAGGCAAGACAGGCTTATATACAGATAGAATCATCCGAGAAATTAAAAAGAGCTTTGAACCATCAGATAAGAGAACATAAAATCGAAGAAGTACAAAGTGGAGAGGAAGTATATTACAAAAGAGAAAAAGACAATAGATGGAGAGGACCGGCAACAGTTGTGGGAAGAATTGGTAAAACAGTAGTGGTGAAACATGGAGGGACCCTTCGAGAGATAGCTAGAGTACACATAACCAGGATAGCGAAAAATACTGAGCAGAGAGCAAAAACGAAGGATGAGGGAGAAGAAGAGACCGATCAAAGAACAAGGGAACAAGATCCGGATAATACTGAAAATGAAGAGGTTTATAATTCTGACGATGACGATGAGATGATGAAAGAAAGGGATGAAGAAGAAGAGATTATTGATGACTACCAAGAAGAAAATCTTTTGGAAAACGCTGAAGGAACAGAAGTCGAGTGTGACCGGGAAGGGTCTATTGTCGATCAAGATCAACGGGAAGAGAATAAGCAGGTAAAAGTGACAAAGATCAAAATAGAGAAGAATAAAAGATATATGATTAAGAACACACAAGGGAAATTACAAGAAGTGACAATATTGGGGAGAGCAGGAAAAGCTACAAGCCAAAGATGGAGTGATTGTTACAATGTAAAAGACAACGATACCGGAGATGTCACCTGGATTGATTTAAAAGATTACGATACTATTGAAAAAATAGAAGACGATCATGATGTATATATAGGATTTGAAGATGAGGAAGTGTTGGAAGCGAAAGTGAAAGAAATGGAAAACTGGAAGAACAAATAAGTGTATGAAGAAGTGAATATGCTGGTCAGAAATGGATTAGTACAAAATGGATAGTGACAGAAAAAATTATAAAAAATGAAAGAAAATGTAAAGCTAGATTAGTAGCAAGAGGATTCGAGGAAGAAGATAAAGATATGACAGTGGATGCTCCAACATGTTCTAACGAAACACTGAAATTGTGTACAGCCATCATAAATAAAAAGAACTGGAAAATTCAATCGATAGATGTGAAGGCAGCTTATCTGCAAGGGAAACCGATAGATAGGAAAGTGTATATAAAGCCACCAAGAGAGGCTCGAACAGAGAAAGTATGGAAACTGAAGAAGGCGGTATACGGTCTTAGAGATGCAGCCAAAGTATGGTATGAGAGTGTAGTGCGTATACTCGGGGATCTAAAAGGAATTAAAAGTTTATATGATCCGGCTTTATTTTATTGGAAAGAGAACAATGAACTGATAGGTATTATGTGTGCCCATGTAGATGATTTTTTCTTCGGAGGGAGTGAAGTTTTTATAAGCAACATCGTGAGAAGATTCAAAGAAATGTTGAAAATAGGGAGTGAAGATCAAAGTGAATTCAAGTATATTGGGGTGAATGTCAAACAATCGCATGAAGATATTGTTTTAGACCAAACAAAATATATTGAGAAGATAAAAATACCTGAAGAGGATAACTACTTAGAAGATAGAGTATTAAGCGAAAGAGAAAAAACTGAATATAGATCGGTGATAGGCCAATTGAATTGGATTGCACAACATACAAGACCAGATGTGGCTTTCGACGTGAGTGTCAACAGTAAAGGTAACAATAGAAATATCACTGCTCATGATATGAGAAAAGTTATAAGGTGTGTAAGGAAATTAAAAAGTAATGATACACAAGTGAAAGTGATCAAATTACGGGGAAGAAAACTAAAAATAGAGGTATACTCAGATGCTTCTCTGGGAAATAGAGCTGAAGGAAAATCTCAAATTGGATACATAGTAGCAATAACTGATGGAAAAGGGAATAAATGTCCAATAATATGGAAATCAAAAGTAGCACCGAGGGTTGCACGATCCACTATTGAAGCAGAAACACAAGCGCTCACAGAAGGTGTAGAGGAAGCCATATTTTTGAAAACTATGTGGCAAGAGATGATTGATGACGAAATAGCAATAGAGGCATACACCGATAGTCGTACATTGGAGAGAATAGTAAAGGCAAATACATCAACCAGTAATAAAGTATTGAGAATAGATATTGCTAGATTAAAACAAATGATGGAAAAACAGGAAATACAAAATATAAATTGGATACCAAGGTCGGAACAGATTGCGGATGTCTTTACTCGCGATGGGGTAAAAAAGAATGTCATCCAAAAGTACATTATGTCAGAAATGTAAACAGACAGAAGAGATTGGAGGGAAAAAGAGAAAGGTGTAGACTGACTGTTTTCAGACGATATTAGCTGCCACAATCTTAGTCTTTAAGAATAAAAAAGGATCAACAAGAGAAGTTGGAATATACTTCTAATAATAAGATAAGATTATATTTGTTATCAAAGATAGCTGAGAACAGTTATGCACAAATGTTATAACACGATACTGATACCTTCTCTTTTTTCTTCCTTAACAGATGTATATGTAAGATATTCACGCAAGCCTTTGGATATAATTAAATTAAATAAATAACAAAGTAGAGAATTAAACGTATTAACCAATATTTAACCATCCTTCATACTTACAAACACTTGTAAGGAAAACTTAAGAATACTACAAATAGGTGACGATGGATAAACCCACCTAAAAACAGAAATACCCACCTAAAGGCCTTTAGAGCAGATTAGTGGGTAGGAGACTTCACCAACAAGAGGACTTATAAATTAAACTAAGATCTGGATAAAGAATTCAAAGGTAAATACAAAGATTAAATTTCAAATACGTAGATTAGTAGATCGAAAACTACGCAACATACTACCACAAATATTTTCATGAAATTATTATATATATATATATTAATAATATATTATATATATATATAATATATATTATATTATAAATATATATATATATATATATATATATATAAAATATATTATGATATATAATTATATATATTATATATATATATATATATATATAATATGTGATATAATATTATAATTACCAGGTGTTACGAAATAGCGGAAAATTTTGGAGGTATTTTATTCTTTGTAATATTACAAGTTTTGTGCTTAAATAAAGTTACGGAAAGTTCCTTTCATTAGTAGTATAATGAGTAGTAAGGTGCATATATATGATTGAATATTGTGTTTTATGTTTCCGTGAGTGAGGTGATTCATTATTATTATTATTATTGATTATTATTATTATTATTTATTATATGTATTATTATATTATATTATTTATTTATTAGTTATTATATTATGATTATATTTTATTATATATATTATTTTATCATTATTATTATTATTTACTCTTTATGATTTATTATTATTATTACTATTATTATTATTATTTATTATTATTTATTATATTATTTATTATTATTATAATTTATTATATATATTATATTATTATTATTATTATATTATTATTATTATTATACTTCTTTGTTATAATTATTCCGTCCTTTCGATTATTACTATTATCATAGCATTATACTTATCAAATTAATCTATTGTTATTAAGCACTAATATTGTATTGTAAATTAGGAAGTTATTTATTATGATTCGCATTTATATTATTTTGTATTTATATTTTTTATTGCTTGTATCCGTTTCCCTGAGTAAATATTGCTGGAATACTATCAACAATTATTCCTTAGTAATTATTCAGTCCTATCCTTCATAAGTGTTACCTATCAAGCACACCTTTATAGCAGGTCCAATATTAGAGACAGCAATACCCTTTTCTATAGGTTACTACTATACGTTGCAGAGTTTCCGTAGGCAACTCGTCACATCTACGGAACAAAAACACCAAATTCACATCATACCCCTTTGCACCTTTGCTAACTCATTCTTACCTACTAAATGAAAGGAACTTTACAGGTAACTTTATTTAAGAAAAAACGCTTGTAATGGTACAAGATAATATCCTCCAAATTTGTCCCCCTATTTTGTAAACATATTGTATTATATTATATATATATATTATTCTAGATATATATATATATATATATATATATTAGAAATTTATTATTTACAATTTTATATATAAATACTTTAAGTGATATAGACAATTGTATATAATATTTCAATCTTCCTCTATTTAAAATCCGCGTCTGCGCCCACCTGAGGTATTGCGTTAGGCAAAGGACAGGGGGTTACTTTCCATTTATTTTATATGTTTTTCTTATGTTTTTTTTTTTTTTATTATTTTATTATTTTTTGCCCCCTCCTTTTAAAAAGGGCATTGCCCGTGTAGTGGGTATCATGGGTTAAAAAAAATAATAGATAAAAAAAAAAAAAAAAAAAAAAAAAAAAAAAAAAAATAAAAAAAATATAAGAAAACTGTTTAGAATGTATTTTTTTATTTTTGTTATATTACAATTTTACGTATTTAAAATAATCTTTATGAAAGATTATATTATATATTTTTATAAAATAGATAATATTTGATTAATTTTCACTAGAAACAAGCATTATACACAATTATTAATGACAATAGTTTGTTAGTTAATTATAATTATATTTCTAAATGAGCATATATCTAATATATATCGTATTTAGCATTACTGAATCTCTTTTTCTTTTACACATATAAAATTTATAACTAGTTCATATTATCTCTATTTCATTTTTCTCGGTTAAAAAAAAGTACTCATCTACTTAATATATATAAAAACATTTCTATCACAGAAATTCGATTCTTGTTAATTTTAAGTTGATGCCATTATCATTATCTTAGTTACTCTCATTTGGGTTGATTTGCTTTACTTTTAGTTGGTTCTATCCAAAACTTCTTATTCGTATATCTTTTTGGTTTCTATTTATTTCTTATATTATATATTATATATGGGATCGAATACATGGAGTTTTTCTGATTTTAATATTAGTAGCTGTGCTACTAAATCTGCTACTTGGTGTTGTTTCTATCTTACTTCCGTGCCGATTTTTTATAGGGAAGGATCCTCTATTTTAAGATTTTATAATTATCAAATTAAATTTTTAAAAGTTTTAGTGAAAATTGTAGATTTATAATTAGCATTATTATATAAAAAATTAATATATGTTATACTTAATTATTAGGTATTAATATTAAATATGATTAATTGGCAATTAAAGGTTTAAATATGTGAATTGTGTTGAAATAATAGTGGATCTATTTTAGAACCAATATCCGCTTATATGTTGTGGTATTTACTTTTCCATTTGCTATTTAGGCATTTAAGTAGTTAAACTTTATTTTGAATTTTAATAATATATGAGTATCATGGTGATATAGCGAGCTTTTGAATGGAAAGATTACTACATAACTAATTAGTTCGGAGCGGTTGTGAAAAATTAAAGGAGTGTGTTAAAAGATGGTCGATGGAGTTTGAGAGTAGAAACATTAAATTTGGCCGATCTGCATATAAATATCCTTCCATTATACTTCTATGGCACGAAATATTACCACAAGTCTAATGACTATCGGAGCCGACACTCGAGAGAAAAGATTCAGATAAGAATCACGGCTCCTAGTAAGAGAACGCAGAAAACGTCGCAGGTAAAACGCTAACACAAGAAAAATCAGAGTGACTTAGTATTCTCTCGGGCAGCGTACTAGTGATACAGTATCTCGAGTCGACTGCATCCAGGGGTATGTCCTGAATAAAATGTTCTATCTGGATGGCACTATCGACTAACTTACTATAGAGAATATTTTACACACATAAATTTACTCCTATTCTCTATATTTCTGTTTCTACGGTGATACCACCAGTGAAATAAAATTGTGTATTTCGTATACTTATATACTGTGGAAAACTCGTTTATATATTATTGATATATTAATAACTTGATTGGCGGGAGGTAAGGGTTTACGTTTAGATTACTTTCAAAGAGATTTTTCCTAGAAATGGTGTTAATTAAATAATTAAGACCAAAAAGGGGTTGAAAGAATTTTTAGTTTTTTAATAAGTTAATAGATTACTAAAAACAAACCAAACTTTAGATATGACCTAATTTATATCAAACCTTAATAATACTAATCACATTCACTCATCTATTGCATAAATGAAATATTAACCACCTTAGCGCATTCCAAGTAATAAAGAAATAAATATACAAATAAATTTTTATATATAATAAATTATTTATTTTTCAAATTATATTTATAAATTTTATTGTATAGTTGTTCAAACATTTTAATTGAGTAAGTGATAGCATGATACTTCCTTAGGAAACACCGTTGTCCACTGCTTCGAATTGTTTGACTTTATACCCGCAACTCAAACCATGATCATTTGATCATAAAATCTCGTTGGAAATTGTCCATCTTTTCAATGCCGGTTTAATAAAAATTCTTATATTTCTCCCTGTTTTCAAACTTACTGCAGGCAATTTGAGTATGTCCTTGCCCTCACCACGTACAATTTTATAACCAATTGTCTGTGGTCTTCTTTTATTTCCCCCCCCATCTCTGATTTCCATATACTAAGTCATGCATCCCATGCAACTCCCATCCCTATGATCCCATGCCTCCCATCTAATCTCACTCAACTATATTAGTTCTAGTATCTCTTTATCAATTTCGGTTCTCATCCTACTCAATCTTTTCATCAGTATTTCTAGCAAAATCTTAAAATTTGCGTATATCACTGTAATATGTATTCATAATATTCATATTTCTAATTTCGAAGGTTATTTGAGTGATACACATCGTTAATTATTATGATCTGCTCTGCTATAGTTTTCAGATTTTGCTTGTAAGTTATATGATAAGATTGTGCTCCATCCTTCATGATTTCGTACCCCATATCAACTTCAATACCCTAATAACCTATATCGCTTATTCACTCAATAATCTATTAGCGTATGCAATTGTCGATTTGATAAGTTCTATATCTGACAAGCATCTTAAGGTCGTTTCTCTTTGTTTACTGCTTAATCAAATTTGATCGGAAAAATAATCACACACTAAAGTGTAGAGATTCGTCAGTCAAAAACCCTGCTGGATGTGCATGAGATGCATCTGCAGTAAGCGTGTATGATAAGTGAGTCTAAATGGGTGCACGAAGTGAAGTATGCATACTGCCAACAGCGCGTGTCCACTTATTTTTACACACGTATCACCGGTGAATTCGCAAACATAACTAAATGGCGTCTGTTAGATTGCGCCTCCGCCGTCTTTCATCGATCCCAGATTGACCTTATGCAGTGTAATTATAATGAAATGTACGTGCCTTTTGTTCTCACTCTCATCATTCAAGTTACTAAGTAGCCTGATCCCGCCTTTGCAGTGTATCCGAATCTTACTCATTTCAATCCACTCTCTCGGTGAACTATATCACGAGGAAATAATTAGATCATTAAGGGCAAGCTTACTCAACGCGGTTAGCATCTCTAAGCAGATTATCCTACCATAGGTTGCATCCTCTCTTGTGGTATACTGCTCAGAGTATACACACGTATTGACTCACAAGTGCAGGATAATCAACCGCTTTATAATTTTAAGAGAACGAAATCAATTAAGCTTGTTTAGCGAAGAGAGGCACAGTGAAATTAAGTAATAAAATGTACTTAATATCACTTAAAAATAGACTATCCTTGTAATTTACCCGATGATGTAGGCAGATGACAGAGAAAAGGGTTCTAGTTACTCCTATTCTCTATTCTGGTTTCTATTATTACCACTAATATGAGTGTAATTATAACTATTCAAAATGATGATAAAACTACATTTTCGATAGTTGGATGTTAAGGATATTACACAACGAGATGAATGTTAGCTCAGGAGATGGAAGAATGTAGTATAGTTATAAGCTTAACGTGATAAATAATAGGTTATTTAATAGTGGACAAGTGGGAAATCGACCAGCTATGTATAAGATGACCGGAGAGCGTATAAAAATATATGGGAGAGTTTGAAACATGTGTGTATGCAGAATAAAGTTCAAAGGTATATATGCATCGTGTAGCTGAGACAATCAATGTTGAGGTGTCAAGTCTATTGAGCATTGAGTTGAGGTCACAGTAGTTGGCTACTATTTAATATTATGAATAGAGAAAAATACATATATAATATATAATTGAATATATGGATGAAATATTGGCGCGGACGTTTATCACTGGAGGTGCATCTGAGTGATTGATGCGGCTTCTCTGTTAGTTCTGTAACTCTGAAGAAGCTCGAAGTGTGGTCCCTCTGATTATTTATTGATCATCAAACTCTGCGTACATTCATTATGACGCTAGTATTCCACCTCAGATGCCATAGTAGGTAAGTTCCTATCCTATTTAGTTTTCTCAATTAGTAAACGTCTCCTATATGATGGCGTTAAGATCAAATATTATATTAAGCATCGTATACCTGGCGCCGTAGCCTTTCAACTACAGGAACTAAAAGGTGTATGTCTCGATATAGCGAACAGTTGCGTGCACTTGCTTTATCTAAAACTATGTGCAGAATAAATTACATTGATCACTAATCAATACTAATCAATGAGCTGTATCAAGTTGCAATCCAGACGTCATCTCTTTAACTCCTCTGAGTTTTTTAACTCTGGGGTATGATTGTGTTATAGGAAAAGAGTTGTGGTCGACAATATATGTTTATGTATTAGATCAAAAGATGCGAACATTCAATTACTATATTACCAAAGTTGAATAATATGCCCATATGAGACTGGGTTATTATTATAATATTCAAGAGATGTACACATCATTTGAAAGTTTTAATAAGCTTAAAAAGAGGCTCCAATTAATCCTATATTCCACACCCACAGGGGAGCAAGGAAATATTCAATAAGTACCTGACATTTCATCTTGCACACACCTACAAATTTTCATAAATAACACATTATGATCTATATTACTAGAATATAAGGACTAGAAAGAACTTAAAAATAATAGTATTGGATAAATTTGAATTATTTCTCTCTATTTATTTTAGAAATTTTGATGTAAGTTATAAATTATATTTGCATTAATTCGGTGAATTGCAATATATTAAATGAGGGACACAATATATTCACATTTCAGGTACATGCTATTTTTTTTCCAAATAGCGTACAGTCTGTACGCTATTAGGAAAAAAAATAGCATGTACCTGAAATGTGCAATATATTGCAATTCCGAATTATGCAAATATATTTATAACTTTATCAATTTCATAAAAATAGTAGAGAAATAATTAAAATTTATCCAATACTATTATTTTATAAAAGTTTTTTCTAGTTTAATTTAGTATTCAAGTTTTTTTTCTAAATATTTGGAGCCAAAAAAAAAGTTAAAATAAAGTGTACCTTAAATAAAAAAAAATTATGGGATGTTCTAAACTTTGTAAATAATGTGTGCCTTGTATAATAAATATATTGTCGACACATATTAATTACACAAATATAATTAAAAACAAATTAAAATTGATGACTCGCTCTTATTTATGTTACATTTTTTCTCCAGGTTTATATGCTGGTATCCAAACCTTATATTGAAATAAACTGTACGCTATTTGGGGAAAAAATGGCATGTACCTGAAATGTGCAATATATTGCAATTCCGAATTATGCAAATATATTTATAACTTTATCAATTTCATAAAAATAGTAGAGAAATAATTAAAATTTATCCAATACTATTATTTTATAAAAGTTTTTTCTAGTTTAATTTAGTAATTGAAGTTTTTTTTCTAAATATTTGGAGCCAAAAAAAAAGTTAAAATAAAGTGTACCTTAAATAAAAAAAATTATGGGATGTTCTAAACTTTGTAAATAATGTGTGCCTTGTATAATAAATATATTGTCGACACATATTAATTACACAAATATAATTAAAAACAAATTAAAATTGATGAATCGCTCTTATTTATGTTACATTTTTTCTCCAGGTTTATATGCTGGTATCCAAACCTTATATTGAAATAAACTGTACGCTATTTGGGGAAAAAATGGCATGTACCTGAAATGTGCAATATATTGCAATTCCGAATTATGCAAATATATTTATAACTTTATCAATTTCATAAAAATAGTAGAGAAATAATTAAAATTTATCCAATACTATTATTTTATAAAAGTTTTACAGCAGCTAAATTTTGAAATCCAGTTGATTTGCTAATTATGAGAAGGCAAAGAAATGAATTAAAATGTTTACCTAAATAAAAAAAATTATGCAATGTTCTTAAACTTGTAAATAATGTGTGCCTTGTATAATAAATATATTGTCGACACATATTAATTACACAAATATAATTAAAAACAAATTAAAATTGATGAATCGCTCTTATTTATGTTACATTTTTTCTCCAGGTTTATATGCTGGTATCCAAACCTTCTATTGAAATAAACTGTACGCTATTTGGGGAAAAAATGGCATGTACCTGAAATGTGCAATATATTGCAATTCCGAATTATGCAAATATATTTATAACTTTATCAATTTTATAAAAATAGTTAGAAAAAAAAATTAAAATTTTTAAATAATATTATTTTATAAAAAGTTTTTTTTCTAGTTTAACTTACTATTCAAGTTTTTTTTCTAAATATTTGGAGCCAAAAAAAAAAAGTTAAAATAAAGTGTACCTTAAATAAAAAAAATTATGGGATGTTCTAAACTTTGTAAATAATGTGTGCCTTGTATAATAAATATATTGTCGACACATATTAATTACACAAATATAATTAAAAACAAATTAAAATTGATGAATCGCTCTTATTTATGTTACATTTTTTCTCCAGGTTTATATGCTGGTATCCAAACCTTATATTGAAATAAACTGTACGCTATTTGGAAAAAAATGGCATGTGCCTGAACTGTGCAATTATTGTTATTATTATTATATAATAGCAATAACAGTCACATGTATTAAGTAATTTTGTTAAAATATATTGTTAATTGGTAATTTTTTTTTTTTTTTTTGTGATAATTTTTAAAGGGACGTTCACAGCACACAGGTCATGCGGCTATACCGTGTCAGTAAACCAACAACAGGGGTAGTCCCTAGCAAAACGACATAAAAATCACGCTGAGATAATTAAATCTTATAGAGGATGTTTAAACCACACAGGAAGTCAAAAACGCTGTCACTTCGGAAATGAGAGGATTCAGAGAGGAAATTCGTGCTAGGCGATGATGGACAGGAATAGAATGCAATCCAGGGAAGAACCTGCGTCGAAGGGCTGAAAGGGCATCGCAACCTACAAACGTTAATTAATTAATAATAATAATAATAATAATAATAATATAATAATAATAATAATAATATAATAATAATAATATAATAATAATAATAATTCAAAATAAAAACTAACAAGATGCCCGACAAGGGATCGAACCTACTTCCTACTCCATGTGAACCCAACGCTCTACAGTTAAGCCACCGTTACGACGAATAATGAGTACACATAATAGTATTTAACATTAATAAGATCGAGTTATATATTGGAACCAAGTAATAATTGGATAGACAAAATCATGGTAATAATAATAATAATAAAACAATACTATCTGTATTAATAATAAACAATAATAATAATTAATAATAATAATTTAATAATAATTATAAGAATAATAAGCGAAATTGCAATATGCCCTCCTGCCATATAGATGACTGTTACGTCATTATAAACCGTTAAAATATATTAAAGTTGTTGTCGAGTTAAAAACTGTATTAAAATTTCCATTAAGAACTGCTACAATATTAAGTCAATGTAACATTCATTTATATATTTATAAACCTCTTTTATTGTGTGTGTTTAAAAAAAAAAAATGAAATAATCAAAACAATGTTTGTCAACTCATTATGACATAACTTAAAAAACTGGCAAGAAGTTATTGCGTCATCAACGGCTAAATTTTATATGCAATATTGTACTTTAAATGAAAAAAATTCGGTAATGTACTTTAAATCATCTTGAGTTTGCAAAAAAAGTGAAAAGTATGCCAAATTCGAACCTAGATGGGCGACAAAAAGGCCACGAAATAGTGAGAAGTTCAGAACTCTGCAACAACTGCGTACTCGAAATAGAAAGGATCTGGTAAAATCTTTTTGGGGTACATGAAAAACCAAAGTAAAGAATTCTTTAAATTTAATTTGAAATAATTAAATAGACTCTTAAACTCTCTCTAAACCTCAAAAAATTATTTCTCTAGCCAAAAAAATAAAGAAATAAGCGTGTCGCTCAATAAATACAAAAAAAAGCATGTACCCCGACTTTCCCGATTATGCATATATATATTTATTTATATATATTTATTATATATAATATATTTATATATATATAATATATATATATATATATATATATATATATATATATATATATAATATATATTATATATATATATATATATATATTATATATATATAATATATATATATATATTATATATATATAGGCGTATGTACCTGTCAGCTGTCTTGTACGAAGCTCCTTCATCGCCATCGATCATCATAAACTCTTTCCACCTCCACCTCTTCCATGGTCATCCCCCTACTTTCCACCACTCTCTCAACACCATCCCTCCACCTCATCCTCGGCCTCCCCAATCATCTACTTTCCTCAGGTTTCCACTCATAATACCTTTTCGCACACCTATTTCCTTCCATCACCCTCACATGTCCTAACCATCTCAACTGCCATCTCGCCACCAGTTCCACTATACTCTCCACTCCCAACTCCGCCCTCACGTCATCATTCCTCCTCCTATCCAATCTTGCCACCCCCAATAAATTTCAATCTTAATACTTTCATTTCGCATGCCTTTACTTTACTTTTAGTTTTTGTATTTAGTTTCGTAGCCTCATGTCCATATGCTAAGATGGGCCTCATAATGTTGGTATATATTATTGTTTATCTTTCCTCGGTATATTACGATCCTTGAGCAAAGGGTACAATGACGCAAATGTCCCATGAAACTTTCCAATCCCATGGTTCAACTCCTAGAGCATATCATTTCTTACTCCATTATACACTCCTAAATATTCAAACTGTTCCGTCTGTTTCAGCACTTCCCACTCCAATTCTATATTCAACTCTTCCTGCTCCCTACTCAACATCATAACCTCCGTCTTAGCCCTATTGATTTTCATTCCCTTTTCAAATAGCACCTCGTCCCATGCCACTATAAACCTCTGCAGAGCCTTCCCTTTTCTTCGAGATCAACGCCAGGTCATCCGCGTATCCAAAGATCTCTCCACATACCCTTCCCTGTACCACCTTGCTACAATAGTCCATAAACGTTATAAACAAAATTTTGGAAAGTACACTTCCCTGTTTTACACCTGTTGTTATTCCAAACCAGCTACTTTCATGCATATGTGCTTTTACCTTGCAACAGCTGTCCACATACGTTCCTTTTTATAGCTCTTATTTCAGTTTAGATAGGCACCCATACTTCCCTTTTCCCAAGTCCTGAACAAAAGATCGTCCATTCGGCACCATGTCGAAAGCCTTTTCTAAATCGATGAAAGCCAAATATGCTTTCCGGTTAAATTCATAAGTCTTTTCACACATCATCTTCAGTGCAAAAATCAAATCAATTGTAGATCTTCCCTCTCGAAAACCATGCTGCCATCTCTCAAGACTCCCTCTACTCGGCTTCACACTCTTCTCTCCAATATTCTTTCGTACACCTTTGCAATATGTGGCATCAGGGCAGTTCTCCTTTTATATATATATATAAAGCAAAAGAACGTTGAACAATATTTTCATCCAGGTAAAGTTTGGGATTCTTCTGAGAGTAAATCAAAAAGAATAGATCGATATATATCAGAGATTATAGTTTTGGATAACTTACCATTTAGTCACGTTGAAGATATTGGTTTCAAGAGAAAAGTGAATGACGCTCCTGTAGTATAGATTCATAAAAAATTTTATTCAACATTTATTTGTAATACAACGCGAAAATAAACAGATGTGAGCAATTACAGTATTAATTTACTATGTCATAATAATAAACAATAATAATAATGAATAATAATAATAATAATATAATAATAATAATAATAATAATAATAATAATAATAATAATAATAATGAATAATAATAAAATTTAATAATAATAATAAAATTAATAATAATAATAATAATAATAATAATAATATAATAATAATAATAATAATAATAACAATATCAATAACAATAACCAATAACAATAACATAATATAATTAAATAATAATAATAATCAATAATTAATTTAATAATATAATAATAATAATAATAATAATAATAATAATAATAAATAATAATAATAATTAATAATTATAATAATTAATAATAATAATAATTAATAATTAATAATAATGAATAATTTAATAATAATTATTAATAGTATAATAATTATAACAATTATAATACTTATAATTATATTAATAATAATAATAATAATAATAATAATAATAATAATAATAATAATAATAAATAATAATAATTTAATAATAATAAAATAATAATAATAATAATAATAATAATAATATGAATAGTATAATAATAATTATTAATAGATTATTAATAAATTATTAATTAATTGATAATAAATAATATAATAATAAATAATAATAATAATAATAATAATAATAATAATAATAATAATAATAATAATAATATAATATAAAATAATAATTAATAATAATAATAATAATACTAAATAAATAGAATTCTAAATTGA
>JABUQX010093513.1:52500-65305 GCA_015478945.1 Trachelipus rathkii | reverse complement strand
GCAAAAACTTAACATATCACAATAGACTTTTCATCTATCTATAACATAATCAATGTATAATAATAACGTTAACATAGCTTAATAAAAATTTATAAAAACAAAAACCTGAAACCACACACTACTTTAAATCATAAAACCTATTACCTAAACAAACTGAACTACGAATAAAGGCACACAACCACGCATTAATTGTAGAGTACACTTTGACTTTATACATTAGTCTATCACTCGTCACCGTTTAACTTACTGATCAATGACTGTTTAATTTCATAACTTTATTATCTGTTGGCTTCAGTTTTCTAAACGTTGTTGGAAGACAGTTATACTTTTAATATATATTTTCATTTTTTGACGGAAAATCCAATTTTATAAACATTTTTAAATGTAAATAATAGACTTTTTGTTTTCCTTTTGAATTTTGTTCTAACGATTTTATTGTAATTATTACATAATATATTGTGTTAAAGTTTTAGTTTATTACTTCTACTTTGTTTGTTATTTTTTTTACCTTCTTATCAATTTAAGCTTTAATGTAATTTAAAATTTTTATTTGCTTTTATAAATTCAAATATTTAAAAAATTTATTATAAAAAATTATTAATAACTTAGTTTCAAAAAAAGGGTTTTTATTAAAAGTTCATTCGTTGAAAATGCTTGTGTAAAAGGTTTATTTATTTATATTATAGTTTATTATTTTAAATATTTATTTCGTTGTTTTTATTATATTTATAAGTATTATTATTTAAAATTACTTATTGTTTTAAATTTTTATTTAAAGAAATTTTATTTATAAAAATTTATTTATTTTATTAAAAAAAAGTTTTTAAAACATTGTTTTACTAAAATTTATTTATTTTATTAAAAAGGTTTTTAAAACATTATGTTTTTACTATTTTTTATTAAAAGATATCTACCTTTTATTGACCCTAAAAAAGTAAAGCAGTAAAGCAGTAGGGCAGACATTATAGCCCCCCCATACACCGCATGGCTATTCCTTGCCATGTTTTATTGACTTACTGCTTTACGTCTTATTTGGCCATGTATTATACATAAACATAACATAAAATAAGTTCTTTAAATGAACATAACATATAATTTATTAAAACATTTTGTTTTTACTAAATTTTATTCTTTTTAATTTATAAATATCTATTGATCAATAGATCAAACTCTAATCAAACCACACGCCCCACCCCATCCATATCACTTATGATCAATTGATTAAATGATTAAAGTAATGATTAAGTAACTAAAGCCTAATTAAACTTAATGATTTGGCAACAACGTAACCATAAAAATATTGCTTTATTGTATAAAGATCATTGTCATCAAAATTATTAAAAAAAACATTTCTATGTTTATACTAGTCGATGGACGATTAATCGGAATCGGCATCGGAATCGGAGGAATCGGCTGTGTTCAGGAATCGGAATCGGCAAAATTGTACCGATTCTTTGACCGATTCTTTGGTATACAATCTGAAAAATAATTTTTATTCGATCTCATTTATGATATTTCAAAGACAATATTCGAAGTCTGCCATATTAATTTTTTTAATTTTTCATTTTTTTCCTTAATTCTATTTAATTAAAGTAAACTGGATTGAGCGGCGCATCTCTTTTACGTAGAGCCTAGGATATCATGTTAGGATTTTAGACCATTCATGGTGAGCAGACATTTGGCAAATGTTTCCGATTAGTGTCATGTATGTAATTATGTTTTGATATTATATTACCTGTTGAACTTCGTAAGTAGCAGTAGTGAAATCATTGCCTTGGTAGGCTATGTAATAATTGGAGCCTATTGGATATAAATGCTAATCCTTCGAGTTCCACCTTCACGTATCTCACACAGCAACTAATATAAGTGATTGTCTTCAAAATGGTAATGGAGAAATTCAATAATTCCTGATAATAAATTCATGTTATAGTAAGAGGGATAATGCACCTAATATGGCTGCAGGAGTTACACAAGCAAGATTCCAGGAATTACCTTTGCTTTTTACACTCTTTAACACTAGTTCTCAATGATGCCATAGTTTGAACAAAGAGACTTGAATAAAAATAAATATTCCATATGCAAACAAATTGGTAGCCAGTCATTTAATACACTTTGCCTTCAAGCTAAATTGCCAAGTATTGAGAATATGAAACTAGATTAATTTACCACAGCACAGAGTTATTCAGGATGTACAAACCAGATGCTTGTAATAGCCAGTATCATATGTTTTCAAAAAATTTTGAACAAAAAGAGGCTCTCATTTCATATTGCCAGTGATTATTACAAAAAACCTGCATATTAGGAACAACGGAAAGTTCCTTTGAAAAATTGCTAAAAATACTTTAAAATTTTGTTGCCTTGTTACAATTATGAGCCATAAGGAAATCAATGGCTCATCGGCAATAACCACAAATATGAAAGTTGATTCTGCAGTTTTTTTGAAATGGGACAGAAAAAAAGGAGTATATGACAAAACTGGAAGCTACCATCCCCCCATGGAAATACTGAGACAAAAATAGACCTCAGCATTTTACTTTACTGATAAGAATCTTGTGGATTGCTACCTATCTTGATCCACGCTTAAACTACATTCCTGGAAGATGAGTATAACAAATAAAAAAGCTGGAAAGATATTTTCTTAAGCAAATGGATGGGCGGACGAAAGATACTGTGTTGGTTAAAGGAAAGGAAAAACGAGTTTCCACTACTTTAAACCCAATCTTCAGATTCTACTCATTTATTTGCCAGATTTTTTTTTAAAAAGTGCATACATAAGGTATTAGTTTTAACTTCATTTTTTTGATCGCTGTATTTCGCCATTTTAAGAGAAAAAGACTTTAAAGACAGCAAAGAAACTCATTCCTTAGGAGAACGACACCATATATTTTAAAAATTGAAGATGTTATAAAAGTAGAAATCAGCCAATATAAAAATATGGAACTTATTAAAAATTAGAAAGTCCCTTACAAATGGTGGTCATCGAATAAAGGCACCTTTCAGCCTCTGGCTGTCCTTGCTAGAAAAAATATTTAAGCTCGCCCCCCTTTTCGTGGAAAGTGAAAGACTCTTCAAAATTGGAGGATCAATATTATCTCCTAAAAAAAGATGGATTCACTCAAGAAACGGAAAAAATGTAAATGTTTCTTGCACTACCAATTTAAGAGCCATTGCATTTTGACATTAAAATAATAATGATAACTTTGCTTTCAACATCCAACTTTTTAATAAATTAAACAAAGAATTTTTTTTTTTAAAACAAAAATGACAAAATTGTTCATTTATTATATTGTAAGATTTTAAATATTGATATTATTTTTTCAGTGGTTTAATAAATAAAAGGTAATTAACTAATTATTTCTTTTGCAAGATAAAATAAAGAGATTTTATAAACTTAATTTATGAGGGATTTTCAAATATCTAAAATTAGTTGACTTAGCAAAATTAGGCATATATATATATATATATATATATAGTATATATATATAATATATATATATATATATATATAATTATACTATCATTATAGATAAAGATATATTTTTATATATGATATATATATATATATACATATAAATATTATTATATATATATATAATATATATATATATATTATATATATATATAAATATATATATATACTATATATATAATTATATATATATATATATATATATAAATATTAACTACTAAATATTATATATTATATAAGATATAATATAATATACTATATATATATATTCATATAAATATATCTATATAAATATATATAGTATATATATATATATAAATATATATATATATAGTATGTCCTGCGTGTTCGTAGAAGCCGACTAACGGAGGTGATTAGTTGGGTTGGCTGCTACTACCATCTATTTCTTGCAGAATTGCTAATGGCAGGCCTCTAGCGAGGGTCTGATCCGCCGAAACGACACTTCTAATCTTTCGGCAAATTGTATGAATCGTATGGGTACATGGAATGTCGACGAATAAATGCTTGCAGAGTAGAGGGAGAGAGGATGATGGATGTAAATTAGAAAAAGGCAAATTTAAGATTTGCTCCGCGGTGACGTGAAACAAAAATTGAAAGAAAAGCGTTCAAAATAGGTAGTGTTGGTGGTTTGAAATGGTAGGTGTGCTGGGGAAAATGGAATGAGAGAGAAGGAGAAGAGTTTTATTGCAATGTAATTAGAATGAAAGTGCACTTGTGTGGTGAAGTTCCCTTTTGAATGCTAAGTGGTATGAATTAGTTTTAGAAGGTTCAAAGGTAGTAGGTGGGTGTGCTAACGTTAGGTCCATGCGAGGAACGATTGAAGAGAGTACCCGATTTTTTTGGATAAGAGAATTTGATAGTTCTTGGGGAGGGAGCCGTAGGAAGCTTCAGAAGTGTTGACCCCAGTTATGGGGCGGCTGAATGGGGTGAAGGTGATCAAAAGAAGATAGGGATATAACAGAGTGGTTTTTGGGTGGCGGGAGAAATGTGGAGTAATGTTAGAAGGGTGATGATTTCTGTGAAGAGTGGGGTATGTGCTGTAAGTATACCTTCTTAAACACAAGTAGATATCCACTAAGTTCAACTAGGAGTTGGTGTAGGTAGAGATGTATCGAAGTGAAAAGGTATGATTGATATTAGTGAGTTGGTGAAGGAAGGAGATGTTTGAAGTAGTGTGAATTGTTGAATCAGGTGAGGGTTTACGAAATGGGATTATTCGGATCATTATGTTGTTCTATAGTTAAATTAAATGTTAAAGTGGGGCTTGAGATGGACGAGGAAGGTGATACGAAGGAAAGTATCCGGTAAATTAAAGAAATGTAGAGAAGTTGAGGTAAGAGCAAAGGACAAATAAGGATACCATGTATGGATGGAGCGCTCGCTTAGTAAAAGGTGAATATGTGAACAGAGGTGATACTGACAAATCTTGGGGGCAAATGAAGAAACAATTGTTAGCTAGTGCAATGGAAGTATTGGATGTTCTCAAAGTAGCGAAGTCAAAGAATGATTAAACAGTGTAATGGTGGACGTGAAGACGCGGTGATTGTAAAGCGTTACAAGGATTAAAAAGAAAGCGTGGTTGAATGTACTAAAAAGCAAAATCGATTGTAAGACTCAAAAGAAAACTGCTATGAATCCTATATAAAGACGGAAACCCAAGAAATACTAACAAGGTGTTACGTAGGAGTAAAACAAGGAGTGTAAGATGACCACCGTTTCGCAAGGCAGGGATGATTGGGACTTAACAAGGAATTTAGCAAAGCCTACTTCATGAAGTTAAGCGGCGAAAGGTTGGAAGAATGATAAAAAGGGGACAATCGGCTTAGAGAAATGGATAGGGCGATGGTGCTTTTGTAACTGATGCAATGGGATGTGAAGGGAGTGTGGAATGAACACTTTCGGAATAATCTGCCAACCAATATTAACAGTAATGACGAGGTGATAGTGAATGTGTGTGGGTTTAATTGTGGCCAAGAAGGAATAGGTATTTCTGGGGATGAGGTATTAGTAAGAGGAGGTAATGTTGGTAGAGCTTGAAAAAGTAAGAATGGTAAATCTTGCCAGGCATATAGATAAACATTACTGGTGAAATGATCAGAACGGAGGCGAGATGGTGGGATTGATTGGATTTGGAGTTGTGTAATAAAGCGTTTATAGAGTGTATAGTTCAAGGGATTGGAGGAGAGCGGAATTGGTACCCCGCTTACTATAAGGTTAAGGAAGAAAAGGGGAAATGTGAAATTATAGGGGAATAAGTTTATGAGTTTGTAGGGAAGGTATATCTGGTATTTTGCGTCGAAAGATGTGTGCGTGAGTGACTGAAGACTGATGGTGTGAAAGAGCAAGCGTGCGTTAGGAAGTGGTGAGAGGATGTGTGGATCAAATCTTTACAAATGTGAAACAAATAGAGTGAGAAAATGATGGCAGAAGAAGAATTAAGTGTATTAGGTTATGGATTCGCAACAGGCGATATGATAGAGTTAACCTAGGGAAGCTTTATGGCAGGTTGTTAGTGATATAATGTGTTGGGTGTAGACTTCTGAATGGGAATCAAAAGTAGGTGTTTTGACCGATTAGTGCAAGGCGTGTGTTAGGAATACAATGGTGTCAATCGTTGATTGGTTTAGGATAATAGGAGTGAACAGGGCTTTGTGTTATGTCTCTTCTGCGTTATTCAATTTGGTATATGGATGGGTTTCTGAACAGAATTCGAGGGGGCGTGCAGCGAAATGGTGGGTAGAATGGGTGGAGAATGGAGAATGAGTGGGGAGGCGTGGGCCCTACTAGCGAATGGGCGGGGTAGTTCAGGCAGGTTAAGAGTTTGGATTCCTGCTCGTGGTGCGCACCTGAATTCTGTATAAGAGTGTAGTTTGCAGATGGAGCCTTAGTATGTTTAGCACGGAGTATTGATTCGGTCAGCAGTGGTGTGGTGTAATATGAGAGAAGAGGGCCCTTGAAACGCTAAATCGTGGTGGTGTCAGACTAACGGATGTTACTTGGAGTTGACTCTCAGCACCGACATCGCACTCTCTCCATCTGTGTATTTCAGTTATTTTATTATTGTATTGTGAGCGAGCTGCTCTATACATAAGTGTCATGAAGTGTTTAAACCATATTTAGGCTCAATATATATGTGAGCGATTGACAGGAATACGTCTACGATGCAGAGATGTATATCACTCACACACTCTCCTGTGAAATTGTGAGGAAAGGTGGCTGTGTCCAATTTAAAAATCGTTGGTTTGAGTGTTTAAAAGGGACTAGAGAGATACTTGTGCGTGTGCTAGGCGTCTATGTAGTTGTATGATTGCTCTTTTTTTGTCTATTTGTGTAGTGCTTTTGTTATATACAATCTCTCTCTTCGTTTCCTTTCTACCTGTGTTTACTTTGTGTCTTACTTAGGTTAGATCGAGGACTCATATAGATGCGTGCGATATATAATATAATATAAGAAGTATAAGAATTCTTATAAAGTCTAAGGATGTTCAGAAGTGACAATCTGTAAGGGTGTAACTGGCTTTAGGTGTGAAATGAATTTGATAGAAATATGAGGAATAAACTTATTAGATAGTTGGTGCTTGGTGTGAAAGAAAGGGGATAAATTAGAGATGAATAAAATTGAACGTTATGTTGAGATAGGTTTGGTCTAATATTTGAAAAGAGTATGACAATGATAGTTCCTTATATAATATATATATAATATTATATATATATTCATATATTATATATCATATATATTTTATATCATTATATCATATATAATTCTTCTGAGGGAAAAGGTCTGAGGGTTGATATGATATCCCAACAAGCGTTCAGAAGGCCAATTGTCATATTGTAATTATTTCCTCCTTCGCTGAGGAGAACTTGCGCTCATTCGTCAGTAGCCCCACCACAGTTATGATTAAGCGGATGGGTGAGGTTAATAGGCGAGTGTCGTGTGGGAGACCGTACCGGCAAGGCGGAGACAACGCAAATAAGTCGGAATGATTCAGTGAAAAACGTTAATGTTTTGGAGGAGAGAAATCGCTGAGCTCCCTCGGTAGAGGGGCATGCATGTCCAAAGGGTGTTGCTCTCAACAGTGAGGTTTTACAAGTTGCGTGTGATTGTTGTTGTAGGCGGTTATAGGTTGTAGCACCCACCTGCCAAGGATGAAATCCTTCTTGAGCAGTTGAGCGACGTGTCAATCTTCTAACCCATCATCCTATCTCCATAGTGAACAGTCTCCATTCGGCCTGTCCACTCACACTTTAAGAGGCTAGGATTGTTTACTTTGGTACTTGCACGCATGAGCTCTTCTCATATATTATTACTTGGTATTCTTTTACCCCCTTTATCATATTTCTGTAAGGTCTGCCTGTTCTTTTTAGTATTGATCTCCCTCTGAATCGTTGTGGATACCATACCCTTTTCTTTTGCCTCCTTTCGTACAACACTCTTACTTCGTGGATGACTCTCTGCTGGTGAAGACACTCAGCAAGATGGAACTCATTAGACGAATGAAATCAGAAACGACTGGTCACTGAAATAAATTGACTCACTTCTCACGTAAATGAGAGAGATATTCATCGCCATACCAAAAGTTTTTGAGAAATATTTTACTAAATTATTCCTCTTATACTTTATCTCTCACTCACTCTAGTAGTCTTATTTCATATTTACTCTACTATCTATTACTCTATCCTCATTACTATCATCTATGATTATAGGGTATCATTAATCTTATTATTATATTTTACTATTAATTATATACTTTGTAATAGTTATTTACGGTTATTATTATCACTTATAGCGTCCTTTACTATTAAGATAATAGTCTCACTATATATCGCAGCCACTACGTTCAATATTCTCACCTTTATATAATAATAATATCTCTATTAATCAATAATATTATGTACTATCTATACATTGTATTTATTTTATATCATTTTTATTTCTATTATATGTGTGTATTCCTAATCTCATTCATTCTCTTACTATATCTTCAGCCTCTACATCGCTTTCTTTCTTCTGCTCTGCTCATCCTATCTCTATTACACTCTCCTATCATCTTACTCCTCTTTCTCTCTCTTATATCTCATCTACTCTATCTCATCTCAATCTCTTATACTCATTCATACTCTCTTCTACCTACTCTTTTATTGAGTACGCTAGTTTATACTCCTTTTCTCTGATCCTTAATATCTGGAGAAGTATAATTCTACTAATCAATATAATACCTTTCTCCTTATCTATAAAAGAATAGCTTTACTTAAAGTAATAGATTTGGTATGTGTTGATCATGAGGTGCCTCCTAAATAATTTTTTATTCTAACTCACGAGCTTGACCCCATAGTTGCTATGCTCTTATTTATAAGGGTGATTGATTCATATAATATTATTCATCCTCGCTTTAGTCATTAATTATGAGAGAGTATATTGTCAAATACGGAATCATACGCATATTGCGAGATGCCTGGCAGCTTGGTTGGACTTTTGTGTAATCCTCACATTATTCAGTTGCCTATTCTAAGACAAGATCGTGGTCTTGGGTATGCCTATTTTTGGTATGAGTTCTGTTTACTCCCGAAACTCTACTCTCTCAGTTCTCTCCTGCTCTATCTCATCCTTTACTCTCTTCTCTCTATCTCTTTTTTATTAAAAATATCCATGCATTCTAAGCTTGTGGATATTTAATAGTTGCATATCTTAAGTCTCAATTGCTTACCACAAAATATTATATCTACACTAATCTCCTTCTCGTATTTGATTCATCATATTAATCTCTCATTCACTCAATCTTTTTCATTTCTTAACTCTTGCTATACCTGACATTAAATACGTTAACAATATATCTAACACAGCCTTTGTCTTTGCTATGAATAACTGATAGTATTTGAACCAAAATTCGACTCGGGGCAATAATATTCGGTTAAACACTAAAAGGAGGCGATAATAAACACTATTCCTCTTTTTTTTACAAAAACAAAAAACTACATAATCTACTTTCTTTCCAACATATCTTCTTTTAAGAAATCAGTTGTTAATTTTACAATATTTTAACAAACATTATTACACGAATACTTAACTCTATAGACACCATAACTGTTATTCACCTTATCGGGACGAATAAAAACATGTTGTTCCATTCCGAAACCTCTCTATATACCATAAAATTTTTTAAACCTACTTACTTTACCATCAGCGCCCACTTAACATTACCTGAATCTAAGGAACATAAGACTGGTATGCAGTAACTACCTACGCTTTATATTCTTATTTATAGAATACACTGTTTTCGTAGCCTTACAGAAGGTTTCCCAGTGGGTATATTCGATTAACCATACCTAGTCAACTAACATTTCACTTACTCAAACACTAGCAACTCATCACCTCACTTTAATATATAGACACCATCCCTATCTTAACACTTACATAAGCGAATACATTTACCTCGACTTTACATTCACTAGTCTTAATAATAAATTTATTGTATACACCTATACCTCAACCACTATTCACCGCGCTAAACTAATAATTTAAACATAACGAAGGTTTACACACTCAATAGATTAAGCGGTGAGCATAGACCTGAAAATAATGAATCTTTAATAATGTATATCCTATACTATACCTAATACACAGCATTACGTATGAATAAACTGCTAAGACATTAGCACAAAAGTTCTATACGTATGAGTGCTTGTTTATGTTAGACAAATTTTTATTTATCGTTTTAAATTTTACTTTGAGAAAATTTTATGTCTCATAAACACAACATAATTTATTTAATTTAATAAATATAAGTTTTTTCAAAGAGCATTGTGTGGGGCAATTGGCGGCTCTTTTATACACCTGTGCATAAACAAATAGACTTCAAACTCCTTACACCACGCACTTTCTCAACATGTAGGTAAATTGCTTAATTCTTCTATCAATTGACCATTAGTAATATTAAAGCTAAAGCGTATACAGAAAAATATTAGCTTCTATAGCCGGACCTACTATTTATCTTAACACTCCCTCATTCAGGGCGTATTAGAGATTTTGATAACACTAACAATATAAGAATTTAACATTATGTAATAGCTCCATCATATAACATTTACCTGAACTAGGAACATTAACTTACCTTATATAGTATAACCATTACATATGTATTAATAAAAAACCTCTAACACTGTACAATAATCCTCAGCTGCGTAATATACGATAAATAAGTAACACTGTAACATATACATATGATCAAAACTTTAATGCTCATATACTCTCACCCTTACTATATATTTAACAACACTATATTCAGTTCTTAATCAAGATCATTAGTGATTCAAAATCATAGGAGGTAATCTTACCATAATATACCTAAATCTCATAAATCACATCTTTTCACTTAACATAAACTAAGTAATAAATTATGATATAATACATTTTATAACAAAGTTTACACATTCTCTCTATAGTGAAGATAACTAGTCATAGACTTGAAACTTATACAACCATAATACGTAAATGACAACACTAATACCGATACCTTTCACATATGAATAACTGTTAACATGACTCAAAAGTTCCATACCTTATCAAATGTAAATTATAGCGTAAAACTATTACATAACTAAAACTTCAAATCTTATCTCAACTCTGCCAAATTTCTCAATGTGAACTTATTATACATTAAGGCGAAAATTATAGATTAATATTTGAACACTTCTATTACTCAAAATAATTTCTCCTAACATTAAATCTAAAACATCATCACTAAACCAAACGAATAGAAGAAGACGTAGCGAACCAATTAAACTAAATTTGATCACATTAATAAGATACCTATAGGTTAATATTACTTGTACACTAAGTGAAACTATAAACAACAAATAAGACAATAATCTTAAAAGTACGAATAAACTGCTTTCGAATTAATCAAAGTTCTATTGAACTTAAATAATAACGGTAAAGTATACTACTATATAACTCACAAAGAAAACTGATAGACTATCTCCTATTTTTCTATACAGCATCAGTAATGGAAACATATATCTCAAATTAAATGATAGGAGAATATAAAGCATGTTAATAAATTCTCTCATACTCCATAAGCACTGGTAGCAAGTTAGTTTTTACAAAAGGGCCAACGCTAGTGAAAATAAAGCAGAAAGTATAACTAATGTCAAACTGCTAGTTAAACATAATAATAAATCTACTAAAGAGCATGATTCCTGCACAGAATAACTATAATATATAAATAACCTACGTCAGAAAGTAAACCTGTCTCTTCCTATTTGCATAACAAAGTCTATGTGTATTATCACATATAGATAATAACAATAAGCCATAATCATGATCAACAAGTTACGTACTCCCTTACATACTCCTAATCTTGTCACCCATGACTCAATGCAATTAAATGATATTACAGCTATCTCACTATAACAGAGAAATTATATTAGAACTCCTAACCAATAATCCCATATCACACTATACCATATAATTAAACTCTCTAAACAAAAATATATAAACTTATAAATGATAAACATAAGTCTTAATCTCACTGTATAAGTCATACACTTCATTAAACTCTAATTTATACATATTACTTTTATCTCGATTAAGTACGCCAACTTATTAACTCATTATACTATAATATCTGGTAATATACTATATCATTGTACCATTAGGTAGTAACTCACTCCCCTTATCTTTCATTATCTATCTCGTATGTTCATTATGACAATTGCGTAGATGCTAAGTCTATTTATCATTCTAATAGTGTTAAAGGTTATATGATCTCTGGTTACAACAGTGAGGACTACAATACTACTTATCACAAGGATCACATAATACACAAAATACATGCAACATTATCACACACACACCATTACGACCTCACCAACAATAGAATAAATATCAATATAGAGATACCTGGGTTAAATTTTATTCAGTTATAAATAATACTATTATTGGGTGTCATTTCCACAATAAATATTAGGTTACTCACTCACTACTACTTCTCCATACTATAACTCACTCAATCATAATGAGTATCTGATAGATGATTACATAATGAGTGATACTGACTTATTAAATATGAGCTCGGATATATTCTACATACACCGATTCAAGTGTTATGATAGGTCTAGTATTTAGAATACTAATGGCAGGCATCCGGAGAACAGTTCAGCATTGTAACTTAGAAAAAGTATAATTCATTATACACCCGAAAATTAAAAATATCATCTTTCAATTAATATCATGGAGACATTGTTTACCGCAGGAAATTAAAAAAAAATTAATTTTATTCTAAATATTTTTATTAATAACTCCTATTAAGTAAT